>DWMZ01006016.1:0-10572 GCA_018249855.1 Eueides tales michaeli | reverse complement strand
AGCGCTTGAACGGTTTTCAAGAGGCGCAGGTTCAAATCCTGCTTCGTCCAAATTTTTATACGTTTTTAAATTTAGTATTTTTCTTTCCTAAGTGTGGAATAACACTTTAAAAATAGTAAAAATATTCGCAAACCTATTTGTGTGCGGCCATAAGCATTAGGTAAACATGCATTTAAGTACATATAGTTTACTTGAAAAATTCAAAGTGTTAAGAACTTAGCATTCAATATCTGAATCATGCCGAAACTAGAGTACATAGTGATTCATCTTTTATTTTTAATATGAGATAAAAGACAAAAAAGGCTAATAACTAAGGTACTTATGTAACTTAGGCATTTGCCTCATCATTTCTTCGCTCTTGCAACAATGCGAAGCTCGGCGTTCAGTTTCGCTAATTAATGCAAAGCCTTAAATTCGGCAAAAAGTGGGGAAAGGAACTGAGTGTCTTAACGCCAGGTTCCCAAGTTCCCTCTACCTACCTTGTAATGTGCAGAATACAGCGTGAAGCTGAGTGAGTGAATGAAAATTGATTGTTAAATTATGTGCTCGAATTGTTATAAAATTAGTATTTCGTTCTTTGAGGTTGATTTTTTAAAATAAGGAAAAGGGATGTTTTTTTCTAATTTATATTTATATATTTGAACCCACGCCTTTCAGAAAACAATGCATAAATTAATATTAATATTCAATATAAAATATTATATATTTTTTTAGGTTTACGCCGTATCCTGCACAAGGCATGGTCGGCAGAGGGAACACGAGAACCTAGTGTCAAGACACTCCGTTCCGTTCCCCAATTTGCTTTATTACCAGAGCTAAAACTTTTAAAATATTAAATATTTCATTTACTCAAGTGGAAATCGAACCCATAATTTGTCACGTTTACAGTCGAACACTTGTGGGCGTGCACGAGCGTTCTGCACCAAGCTAATTAATATATTTATTAATTTATTTGATGTATTTATTAATAAAAAAACATTTTAAAAAACGTATTGCTTTCCTTATAACTGTAATAAGATTAAGAGACTGATCTTCAAAGGAATTTATAAGCATCTTTATTATATGAATAATTATGACGTTGAACGATGAAAACACTGTGTAATTATTATGAAGAGGAATGTGATTAACTTGATTCTAGTGAAATCTTATAAAAGGACGGTGAACGATCTGGATTACTCAAGACCATTATCAGTTATGTTCATTATGTCAAAGTAGTCTATTAAGGCATAAAATATCTTTTGAACAAATTAATTTCTAGAAGTTAATATTTTAATGGTAAGCATGCGACTGTAAATGTCGCAGATTCGCTCCCCACTCGAGCAAAAGACAATTAATATTTTATTTCTTAACTCTGTAAAAAAGTATGTAGTTAACGGATATAGAACCTCCCCTTTTTTGAAATCAGTTAAAAAGACCATTATTTTCATATATTTGCTGTGTTTTTTTCTAATAAAATATACTTTTTACTTCAAGAAATAATGCCAAAATTACGAAAATTACTCTATGAGTTAATTATATAGAAAATCTTTTGTACCTCAGCGAGCGAGGGCTATACGACAGTTTAGCTTCGTAAAGTCCATGTAAACAACCTCGCAGGTAGCGACTAGCTTAAACAATAACTAAGATTTTTCATTAAAAATACTACTTGAGGCCGCGAAATTAAAAATGCCGTTGTTACTTATAAATCAAGTATAGTGTAAATAGTGGCTATAGACACGAATTCTGTATATATTAAAGGGAAATTCTATATCCCTTTTTATTAATGTTAGGTTAAATAACTTTTATCTGAAATCTAACTTCCATATAAAGCTATTTGCGGAATGCAATGAAAAAAACGAATTATTTTTTATTCATAATTCGTACTCTAACAATTTTCGATCATCAACGTAAATAAGAGAAGTCCGTGTCACTTGAATACTTTTTATTTTATTATGTTTCTCTAACATTTATGTTTATTACAAATACTAGACATTTTGTTGTATATATGTATTAATGTAGATTCTTTTTTTTTCAGTATATTTATATAACAATTTATGTCTCACAATTTCGCTTGCGTGGACTATAAAAGAAAAATATTTTATAAAACTAAGTATGTCCAGTAAGTATCTCCAGAAATGCAGTTCTACCTTTCTCTTTTATCTTTCCTGTTACCGTCGTTACTTCGTAATATGTTCCCTCAGTTCTCCGCTACTATTAAAATTTTAAGTTCCTTGGCACAGAAATTTTGGTTGTGTTTTGGACTTTCATACTTTAGTTAGTTGGCAAAACTTCTCGTTATGCTTTTTCCTATTTTAAAGAAAAATAAAAAATGATAATAAAAGTAGTTTTATTTTATATTTTCCCATAAATTTATTAATACGCGCTGTAAACTTTTTTAATTTCTTCGTCCTGTTATCAAGACAGCGTTGAGTTGCGCCACTCAACGCATAATATCTCGAAAAATGATCGGAAAATAGGGAACGGAGTGTCTATATTAACTACCCTCTGACTACTTTACCAAATGAAATACGTGCCCATAAAAGGAAATTAACAATTTAATATTCGATCAATTTCAATTGATGGATTTTCCATTCACGAGACGTACAAAGATATTGGATAATAGACTCGCTAGGTATTGTCAGTATGAAAATAGGCAATTTGCTTTGCGCTTATATTCAATTGACGACTAGCCTACTTCACTTGATATTAGATTCTTTTAAAGGTTTCATATATTAAATTGTACTTTAGTATAGAAATACTACTTTTTTTTCAGCTTCAAGCTGTGTCCCGCATTTGGCAGATGAAACAGAAGGAATTTGAAAACCTACGAGCCGTTCCGCTTCCCACTTTTCGTCGAATTTGTGGCATTGCGTGTGGAACTCAACGCTAAAATTTGCTTTGTTACCAGAGCAAAGAAATGAAAACATTAAATATTATTTAACAAAATATTTTAATAGTAAAATGAAAGATAGTTAAATATTTATTTCTACGACCGAGAATGGAACTCACGACCGCCTTGTTTACAATATGCTTGTGCCCCTGAACCATGACGGCCTCGAAAATATTATTGCCAAACAATAAATATGTAAGTACACACGTCCTTTTTGTTCAAAACTTTAACCTAATATTGTAGTCATCAAATCAAGGAAGTTTTACAATTTCCTTTGAAGTGTTCAGTAACGAATGCGCTTATCAGAATACGCGATGCATCGAATACAAAATGCCGATTACGTATTCAAAATATAGAAAGCGGAAATGCTTTCAATAGTTCTACAATTGAAGGAAATACAAATATTTTTAGATCTATTGGATTTACGTTTTTGTTCACCTTCACCTTATGTTTTTGTTCACCTTCAAGCTATATCCACGATATGGCAGAGTATGCAAACGGATGCCTAGTGTTAAGACACTCCGTTCCCATTAAGACGCTTTCGTTCCCGAAATTCGAAAACCTGAAATGTCCATTTTATGGCTTCGATCACTCGAGGAAATTAAGTATTTTTTTAGCTTAACGCTGTATCCCGTATACGGAAAGGTAGGCGGGGAGAACTTGGGAACCTAGTGTTAATACACTTGGTTCCTCTCTTAAGAAAAATATTAATTAATTTAGCAAAATCGCGGATATACATAATATTAATACTAAAAATAAGTTTAATCTCAGTGCACCGATAACTAGATTGCATCGAGTCCGTAACTCTTTTATGGGACAGTGCGTACGCTTTTACAATAGGATCTCAGAAAACATTTGAACCTCTTGAAAATCGTCCAAGAGGCGCGGGTTCAAATCCTGCTTCATTCATATTCGCGTTCCTTCCTAAGTGTGGAATAACACTTTAAAAATAGTATAAAAGACACTAAAGGTAATTTATTGAAAAAGCACGAGAAAATTTAGTTGAAGTACAAGTTTTTTTTTGACTTACCGTGTTAGTATGTGTGTTTATGTGTATGAAATTTACAAGCTGAATATGATCTACTTCCCACTGTCCGACTGAGATGAAATTTGTATTACAATTTCAGTTCCGATGACAGTTTAGCTACATATAATTAATATAGTTTTTAAACCACAAAAGGTTCCACAAAATTTAGACATCGTGGAAATTTCGGATATAGAGGCTAAGTTGTAAAATATTATTTTCATTACGCCATGTGACACGTAACGTCGGCGGAAAGTGGATGACTAAATAAATTTCTATTTTCAGAATAGAATTCAATTATTAGGAAAACAATATGTAGTATTGCATCTCTTTTGTTCTTTTGAATTAAATAGCAGTATTCAGTGTACCATTAAATTCGGCCTCTCAACACGCAATGACAAAACAGCCGATATTATCCGAAATTGAAAACCCAAAATGTCTCAATAGTAACAGTGTCTTAACACTAGTTTTCCAGGTTTCCTCTCCTTATCTGTAATCCTATCCTGTTCAGAATATATTGTAAAAATTATATAGCAACGGTACGATAAAATATATGAAGAATTAATTCCTACATCTTGGCTAAGCGCTTGTTATTCTACTACGTATCGTAGTTTAAGCATCGGATTACAATGAATACGCAAAGAGAATTGTTGAGAGATAAGAGGTCTCTCGAGCTACAAGCATCTGTATCACAACCATTACGCTTATCTCACAACAATTTTCTTTGCATATTCGTAGACTTAACATACTAAATATATAATTTCGTCAATTGAGAATCAAACCCGACAAATTAAACTTGTACGTAAACACAAATTTTTTCTAACCCAACTCAAAAAACTCAAAATTTAAATTCAATTTTTTTTCACTACATTATTGTCAACAGTTTGTTCGCCCACTGAACAAAGCTACCGGCTCGGAAGGCAGTTCCACTGAGAAGAGACGGCAATAAACTAAACAGTTGCTTATTTCAACATTATGAAACTTAAGTATCTATGTAAAACTTGGCGTTATAAAACCAAATGAAGCCGCATTCACCGTATTTACAGTTAACATTAGATCCACAAAGCGTTAAATTTTACATTATGTACACATAAAATTAATAAATTTTGAGGATAGTTTCCGACTGTAAGTGTTCACTGGGGGAATGGTTTTTTAACTTCACGCTGTATCCCGCTTATAGCAGTACAGGCAGAGGGAACCTGGGATCCTGTAATTAAGATGGTCTGTTCCCATTAATATACTTAAGTTCTCCACTTTCCGATTGGAACATTTAGTATAAAAAGTTTTTCAAGCGCAGAAATAAGTACTGCCACTGAAACAGTTTGAATCGGACATTCATGAGAATTTGTGGAGAAAATAAAGAACGATCCGTTCTTCAGATTATTGATCGTAACTATTAGGGGAAAAAATTCGGAATATGCTCTGTTTTCTAACTCTCCTCTAAAAGTAATAATTGTGAATAATATATTCAAAGTATTTATAAATTCAGGAATTCATAAATATAATTAATTTAAAATCATTTCATATTCACTTAACTCTTATTAAATATAATTGACATTGCTTTTCTTTACGTTCCTACATACATTCAATTCAAAAGCGCGAAATTTGTTTCTATTTGAGTCCATAGAAACGACCTTTTTAATATTCGCATTCAGGTTTTTATCTTCGTTAGATTTATTACCTGCTCGCTTTGAAACTTTTTTGACGATTTCTAAAGAATGAAAAAGGTTAATTCAAAAATAAACATATTTATAATAAAACTAAATATACATATAAGCTCGACAATCGGATACATGTATGTATTTAATGAGTATTATGTTTTTTGATACGTTCTCTAATTTTTTAATAGGGAGTAAGTTATTTTCTTGTCCTTGCAGGACGTGACGTAGCCTTCAGTTCCAGTAATCAATATGAAGTATTCATCTTTAGTTCACATTGTATTCAGCACGTTGCAGAATAGGCAGAAGAATCCCTGGGAATCTATTGTTGATACTCTCTGTTCCCATAAAGGTATTGCGCGCCGAGGGAACGGACTCAATGCTGCCAGAGCTAGGAAATAAAAATACTAAATAATTCATTTCGTTAAGAGAGGAAGCCACGACAGATGCCAATTAATATAGATGGTAAACAATGAGAATGAGTTAATAAAACAAATAAGTAATTTTCTGATTACTTACTAGAAGTGATTTTTTTGTCATATATATCTCTAGCTCGTGATTATATTGCATTTATTCTGTAATTCTGAATAAAAATGCAATAATAAATGCAGCTGTGAGTTCCACTATTCAACACACAACATCTAAAGCATTCTGCAGAAATTGGGTTACAGAAGTTTCTTAATGTAAACAGAGTTTCATAATATTAGGTTCCCAGGTTCGTTTTGCCTACCTGATAAGTGCGAAACATAGCGAAAAGCTAAAAAAAAGCTGCAGTGGGAAATCATTTAAGAAGAATTTACTACAAAATCTTGGCAAGTATCGTAGTTTAAGCATCGGATTACAAAGAATATGCAAAGGGAATTGTTGAGAGATAAGCGTAATATCTGCGATACTGATGTTTGTGGCACGAAAGATCTTACTTTTAAAACAATCTACCTTTGTGGTCTACAGTAACTAGTATCTTTTTTATGTTGTTACTACTTAAAAGGGCTTTTTCGTATTTATATTATCAAGGCAGGGAAGGTAGAGGATTTTCAGAGTATAGTGTCACTGTCACAATTTATTTTTGTTTCCCTGCTTTGGTGGGTCAAAGCTACCTGGTAGATAATGCGCGGTGTTCTGTTCCGTCACTCATTGTCACGAAGTTTGTTGTTCAGCGGGAAATCTACAGCGACGTTTCTTAACCCTAGGTCCCTCAGCCTTCCTGAGCCTGATACACGAGTAAAACAGTGAAGTATAAAAAATATAATTATAATAATATATTTATAAAAATAATTCCGATTTAAATACTTTGGTTGTACCACTTTTGTTCTTACTTCGAACGTATTTCTAATAAAGCATCATGCTTACACAACTATACAAGCCGTTTCTTATGACTTCGCCTTATTTATTATGCATAAGAAAGATAAATAATCAATATATACATTTTATAATTCTCAGTAAGAGGGTAGGGGGACACCTCGGTTGACCTTCAAAAATACACTAGCTACGATATTGGAGGAGGGTCACGTGAAAAGCATGAGGACTCCCACAGGGCGTATATGGAGAAGTTGCAGTGCGGAGCCAAAAATACCAAAGCTTTTACTTAAAATTGTATTATTTATTCTAAGTATTTTTTTAGCTTCACGCTGTGTACAGCATATGGCAAGGTAGGTAGGTAGATACGCTCCCAAAGCACTGAACTCTTCATGAATAGTCAAAATGAACATATGAACATATATATATATATATATATATATATATATATATATATATATATATATATATATATATATATATATATATATATATATATATATGTCAAGTAACGGCCATACAAAAACTTAAAACGTTTTAATATAAGGACATTTAAAAGCGTCCGGTTAAAGATCCGACAGGGATCCATCTTGGCTACACGCGCGTGAATCATGTAGCGACTTAGAGCCGGACTTCAACGACGACAGGCTCCGATGTGAGCTTACAAAAGTGTTTTGAATAATTTATGTATTTGTCACTTATGTATGTATATGTCATAACTAATGTGGAAATATGTGAATATAAATGATAGTAACGACTTCCCTTCCCAATGGAATTAATAGTTATATTTGAATTATCAGTATTCTATTTTCTTGGTGAACAAAGCGCGGCGTTGAGTTACGCTATTAAACAGTTAATGTCTTGAAAATTTAATAAAAAGTGAGAAATGGAATTTCTGAATACTTACTACTACCTGGTCTTTGCTTATTCTGTTATGTGACAAAAGATTAAAAGCGCTTTTTAGTGTTCCATTTCCGAATTCCGAACTCCCTATAGATAATTTCGTTCTCCATTTATTCTCTAACTGTTTGTCTCTCCAGAACATTGCTTGCAAGGTAGCGTGGAGATATCCAGTTAAAGTAAATATTAAATTTACAGGTCCATAGTTCCTTAGTATAGTAAATAAAAATATAAGCTTAAGACTTATTTCGACGTTTTTGATGCATTTCGTAAAAAAAATTCCTCGTTATCAAAACGTACAGGGTAGTGTATTTTACGATTTATTTTGAAATTTGGCTAGAACTAAAATCTTACAGTCTAAGCAAATGAAAAAACAAAACAAAATAGCAATCGATATACATCAAATCTACTTTTTTTGCAAAACTAATGCGTACGCCTATCTATTTAAGTTCTAATTTTTATAAATCGTAATACAATAATATTATTGGTACGGAATCCTCGGTGGGCTCCTAACTCGCTCTTGGCCGTTTTTTTTAAACGAAAATATTATTATAAAACTATTTAATTTGTCAAAATTTTTATCTACATATTACGCACAGGAAAAGTAAATATGTACAGTAAAATCAATAAACTTCGAAGGAGACGTGCACCGATGGGTCCTGCAGTTCGTACTTTGCTCGGTAGTCGTTTCCGTTTTCCAAAGTGTTGACCTCAAATATCTTCTTAACTTAAAATGACCTTAACGTAATGTTAACAAATGATTTGGATTTTATTTGACTGCTTTTATGTATGTATATAACTAATAAGATATTTTTTACTCCCTTACGCATTTAGACACCAGACAACCTGGGAACTTAGTGTTTAGATATTCTGTTTCAATTAAGATCCTTCCATTTCTTACACAAACCGAATTTTAGAGGCATACTTTGTGGTTGAAATCAACGTCAAGCTTTGCCTCGTTAGCAGAGCGAAGAAATGAAAATATAAAATATTTTATTTCTTCTGGTGGGGATCAAACTACACACAATATATCGTATTTATAGTTGCTTCTATGTATATTAGTTACAATATGTTACATCGAAATTATTGACATGATGTAGTATAGCCTATAGATTTCCTCGAATGATTAATTTCAAACAAATAATTCTTCGGAATGAAAACCCGGAACTCATATAGGATTACTTATTCATAGAAATACAACACTTTTGTTGTTCATCTTATCGTACCATTTATCTACAGTTAAACACACATACGAGTAGGTATTATGTACGCTGCGAGTTTCATACAAAATGTAACTAGCACAATGCAAAAATGGTCGAATCCTGTTTTTGCATTGCTTTAGAACCTTGATTTTTTCTATGGACTAAGGGACCATAGACTTTAATGTGATACCTATTTGATACCTCCATGCGATGTTAGGACGCGTAGAGAAAAAACGATTTTGATATACGTCGAAGCCATCATCCTATAAAGGTTCCATTTTTGCTTTTTGAGGTACGGAACCTTACAAATACAAAAAATGAAAAAATATTTTTAAAACGAGTCCAATTTACATAAAACTAGAACATTTTTCGTATTACAAAATGACATCAAAGTTTATTCGAGCTCATTGAAATTCGTCCAGCGTTAAAAACTTTAGTTTAAATCAGTACTTGTAGCTGTCAGCGGCCTTTATTTTCCGCATTTCGATTGAAAAAACGTTTCCGTCAATTTAAAGAGGAGGCTTGTTGTGGCGCAGTCACAAGTGTGGCTGTAAATGCGACAGGTTGTGGGTTCTATATAGACTTCCGTCATTCAACAAACACTGCCTCGAATTCAGCGGAATGATTTCATTTTTTCTTCTTCACGCGTGATTCTGCACTTAGCAAAAGGAACCTCGTACTAAGACACTTCCATCTCTTCTCTCTACTCGATTTTCGAGGCAATGCGTATTGAGTGACGGAACTCAACACAGCTCGTTGTTTTAATACCAGAGCGAAAACATTAAAATAATTTTCTCGACTGAAAATCGAACCAAAAGTCGCAACGCGTACAATAAAAGTCTCTGAAATCAGTTTATTCACATTCGTTGAAAGTCAAACAGAAAAAACATTATAATTTTGTTAATCACCGAGTCCTTGTCTTACATTAAGACGCGAGTATGATAAATAATTCTCTGACATTTTCATCGCCATCATTTTCTTTACTTGGAAAAGAGCAAATTAGGCACGTATGAAGCTCAGAATCTGTGGTCGTTGAAAGAAAACACGATGGCTTAATGATGAACTGTGACGTCATCTTGTCTTATGTTTTTATACTAGAGACTAACGGATCGCTCGCGGCTTCGCCCGCTTGAGTTACGCTATTTTATTTACTTATCTTAATTACTTTCGTGATCTAATCTGTATTTATATTTTTTAAATCTGACTCTCTATTTACGATATCATTATTTTTGGCTTCACTCTATATTTTGCAAATGGTAGTGAAAACAGAAGTAACTGGGGAATCTAGTGTAAAAATACTCCCTGTTCCAATTAAGACACTTGCACTCTTCATTTCTGCCAAATTTGTGGCATTACGCACTGAGTTCGTATATCATACTACTTGTTTAATAAAAACTCAACTGAGTCGAAATTAGAATCGAATTCAGATCCATTGCGTTCGTTGTCAGTTACTATCTCATTGCGCCACAATGGTCTTTAAGTTTTTTTTTCTAATCATACAAAGTGAATTACAAAAACAGAAATGACTCACAAAAATCTTCAATTTATTTAGCTTCAGGTTAAATCCCGTATGGCAGAGAGTCAGAGAGAACTTGGGAACCTGATATTTAGACATTTTCTTTC
>DWMZ01006015.1:0-10576 GCA_018249855.1 Eueides tales michaeli | reverse complement strand
TTACAAAAATATAAAATTTATTGACCTATACTGTAAGCTGATTTTTTGGTTGATTACTCTGTCTCTGTCATTGACATAGTTTGTTTATGAATTGGATACACTGAGAAAATATTTTGCAAAAAATAATGAAATCATTGAAAACTAAGTTTTAAAGATGTCACAAAAAATTAAATATAAAATTAAGTATTTTTAAATTTAAAATATATAATTAAGTATTTTTATATTTAATAAATATATTTTTTATTTTAAAGACAGAAACAGAAAACAGATACTTAAGTAACATTGGATTTGAAATCTATGGTCGTTTTCCGAATTTTGTTTACAGTACTTACGTTGTTTCAACTGCTGACGTGGGGTCCGATTTTGTGAGCGCGCCAACGTATAGACGTGAATAGTAACAGTATTAATAATTCGGCTAAAATGTGAGTGTGCTTACGAATTCAACAAGTTAAACATAACCGAACAGAGCAATTTTTGATATAAACATGAGTGATGAGGAGTATGTTGTATAACTTGACGAAGATGGTAAAATGCTTGTATTTCAAGCATTTTTTGCAGTCGACGAAAGTAACGATAGATACATTGACGTGGAACATCAAAATGACGTCATTCTCACGATGTTGATGCTCCAACCCGTCAGTACTGTAAGCACTAGTCAAGTCACCTGTGACGTCACTGTCAGTATAATTTGAAAAACTGCCTATGACTAATAATTAAAATGTGGAAATTTAATTAAATATAAATATACTTATATTTATTTATTTCGAATCCATCTCAATAAATATAAGTTATACAATTAAATTATAATATTCAAAATAATTACAACTTTTTTTTAATCTAATGTAACGTAAAGTCACTACGTGGAATCCTGGCAATACTACGTAATCGTTTAGATTAGAAATGCATTGCATCGAGCTCTGCCCAATATTTTTAGTATTTCGTGTTATAACCGAAATAATTTAAATATTTGTATCATTTTTTTCTCAACGGCTGAACGGGCTGTAAAACTTATTAATTTTACTTCGATTGTTTGTGTCGAGAATATAAAGTGATCAATTTGACTGTTACACCGAAACAAATTTGAAACGTTCCAGTCTGAAGTGTGTAGCTAGCTCGATATAACTGTCAATCTGGGTGTAGAAATTTATTTGTAATTTTCACCGGTCCTCATGTGCAATTTACAAATGTGTTAGACTATTTTTAAACAATTGGTTACTTGCGAAATAATGTCATTTAGTGTATGTGGTGCGTAAAACTTGTGCAAAAATGGATGACGGCTCTGTAAAAATCCAGGCCGGGATCAACATCAATATAAAAAGAACAGATGGTAAGTTCCACGACGATTTGTATTCTATTATTTAATTTGGTTATGTTGCGAGCTTTTGATACTTCCGATCAGCTCAGCGTTTAACTGTATATCTTGCTTACAATTAGTTATTTTCAAGTGATTCACATGGTCACTTATTGTATGAATCATTATAACTTTTACTTGATAAACTCATTTATAACAAGTACTGTATTTTGTTTACGTGTTAGTACAACAAACTTAATTTTATAAAAAAATTAAGTGTTTTTTTAATGGTTAAGAATAAGAAAATTATTTCAAATTAAATACTTAATGAATATGAATGAATTTCAAAATTCTTATTAAACATAAAATCTTACTAGATTTTTTTGGTATTTTATAATCACACTTCGTTTTACTTTATATATTAGTATTATTCTTATTTTTTTTGTTGAAGACTTATATGCTTTGTATGTATGTCTATTTTAAATTAAATTATTGAAAATTCTTTAATTTAAAATGTGAATCTCTCTTGAATTTAAAATGTGATAATTTAGGAATATAGAAAAAGTACCACTAATTTAACTTAGTATTAATTAATTTTTAAGATTTAAACTAAATTGTCTTATTGTAACATTGGTTTTCATTCTAATATCAATATTGTTCTAGTTTATTGGTTTTGTAACAAAAGTAAAACATATGACAGTTGAAAAAAAAAAGAAAATCTATTTAATTTACTAATAGATGATGCAAAATGATAATATATAAATTGTATATTTAGTTAAAATAAAAAATATATATTATTTTATACAATGTTGTATGAAACTTCTTACTATTACGATAAGATAAAGAAATTATAGATAAGGAAAAGACTTTTAAGAATTAAAGGAAAGTAATGAGGCAATACTTTATTATAAACATGAATGAAACATGATAGTTATTGGTTGAATTCTAAACCTGGTAAAATAAATTATTTTCATTTACACATTCTCTATAAGTTTTAAATGCCTGCTATAAGCAGGACACAGTATAAGGTCAAAGTTTAAAAGAAAAGTTAAAAATTCAAAATAATTTTGCAATATATTGATAGTTTAAAAATATAATAATATAACAATTCTGTTTTCATTAAAACTCAGTATACAATTTCATAAATAGTATGTACGTTCTCAGAACATAGAATATTATAAAAATGAATATGAACAGTATGTTTTTAAAATTTTGTGGTTGGTTTCTTTGAAATTACTTTAGGTTATTTGTCAAGATTTTATTTTTAGCAGGACTTCAGACGTTCGTCTGCACAAGTATGAACTAAGACAGTTTTCTGCCTGATGTGTGATTAGTGGCTGAACTTAACACTGCAATTATTTTTAATGAAACAATTCATTCTCCCAAGTGAGGATTGAAATCACAATCATTGTTTGTTTTCAGTATTTATATATTTCATATAAAAAGAATATTATAATAAAGAATATATCTTTTCAAATAAAGTTTGACCATGGCATATTGTTTCTATTTTATTAATATCTATTTATTGCTCTACAATTAGACTGGACACTTAGGCTTCCAGTATTGAGTGTCCTTTGTTCAGTCTATTTATAGAGTTACCTAAGCTAACTCAACTATTTATAAGACTCTGTTGTCCGTCCATCCATCCATCTTTCTATGTGCCCATTAGTCACCAGGCTCTGTAAACGTGTCTCATGAGCCGCAATGGACAGTTGAAATTTTCACAGATGATGTGTTTTTACTCCTCTACATTGACAAATACTAGAAGAAACAATAATATAAATATTTAAGGAAACTTCCATACAAGAAACATGATTTTTTGCCATTGTCTTGCATTCTTGTGCAATTCTATCTTGCATTTGGCCTGTTTTATAAGAATTGAGGTTAATATTAAGAATTCTAATGATAAAATGGCCTACTATAACATATATATTAATGTATAATGTTTATCTTGCTATATTGGATTATGATCTGCAATAATCAATATGTTACATTATTTTTAAGTATATAAAATGAAGTGCTGAACATAATTACTCATAGGCTACCCTTTGATACAAGCCAGATGGGTATAATAATACTTATGTATAAACAATACAGAAGTAATTATAGTCAATAATTGAAAGATATTTTTTTTCATGTATTTCACTATTCAATTTAACTGCCAAGACGAGGACGGTGCTCGGCCTTGTGTTGACCGCCCATATAAGGTTTGGGTTGCGCGTGCGTCGCGACGGCATTTTTTTAATTACGTATAAACTTTAATGGTAAAGAGCTGGTTACTGGTTGGTACAGAAGCTTTCAACTGAACGCGTTTATTTTTTTTTTTGTAAAAGTATTGAAAATGCCGTCAAAAGAAGTATTTTTTGTCATGAAAGTCGTATCAAAATTGGTTTAACTTTCAGCATTCATAGATTTTGTTTGTATGTTTGTGAATATTTTTTAAGCTTATTTAGTAAAGAGAAAGCATAGTAGAGAAATGGAGAAATATTTTTGAACCCACGCCTCTTAGGAACGGTGTCAAAGAGGCGCGGTTTTAAATCGCGCTGCGTTAAAATTTTTATACATTTTTTAAAATTAGTATTTTTCTTTCCTAAGTGTGGAATAACACTTTAAAAATAGTAAAAAGCTAATTAATTTTGTGAACCAATGTTTCCATGCCGTGACTTCTGTTTGTAATGGATATGAATTATGTTAAATCTTAATACTTATATAAAATATAACGCCCGCCCACTCGCACAGTGCTGTTAATATTTGCTTTATCCACATTTTCATTTAATACGAGCGCAGGAAGCTGTCAATATAGACGGCGATGCACCATCAAGGTCGCATCGGAATAGCCTGCATTCAACATTGTAATTGAAATATATATATATATATATATATATATATATATATATATATATATATATATATATATATATATATATATATATAATTTTACTAATTATGAATAGATGATGGAGGAAAGTCGCGATGCAAGGACAAGCGTACGTCTTTAAATGCGACAAATTATGCGGTCGATCTACATTCGTTCGTTTTCATTATTTCATACTGATGATGAGAGGCAAAGCTGACGCTGAGTTCCGTCACTCAACACGTAATGCTTTCGAAATTCGGTGGAGAGTGTGGAAAGGAAGTGTCTTAATGGGAACGGAGTGACTTGAAAGCAGTTTTCCAATTCGGCTATGCCTATACACTCGTATGTGCGGTATACAGCGTGAATCTAAGGAAATATATGTATTAATCGAACAATATTATTATTTTAATAATTATTTGACATACATTTGTACACGATTCACTTTTATCTTTTTATATGGTATGGAGTTAATTTTTTAGCCGGACGCTAAGCTCCGTAGCGTTTTTTTAAACGTCCCTCGGGACGTAGCATATAAGAAATGTTAGCGTTGAATAAATATTGTTATAATCTAATAAAAATATTAAAATAAAAAGTCTGTAAAAAGAAAATAAAGAATACAAAATAAAAATTCTGTGTAAAGAAAATAGATAGGAACTAATATTTTACTTTAAAATTAAATGCTCGCTCCAGGCTGCTTCAAATGTATCATTGTCACATAATTATATGATGTAAAGTGTTGATTAAAAAAAACAGACATATCCCGCTGAGTTTCTTTCGCCAGTTCTTCTCAGGTCTGAGGCAGTAACTTTAGTGAACTGGTGGTAAATTGTTTGACGTTCAAAAAACGAAGCTTGTAACTTCTTATTTTGAATAGAAATATTTGAATTTGAATTTATAGAGAGAATATAGATTGGAAAGACAGTATGGTGCTTATGCTAATTTTAGAAACTTATAAAAAATTTTTTAAAAGTTTTTAAAGTTTTTTTCATAAACTTTTCATACGTTTTTAAATTTTGTATTTTTCTTTTCCTAAGTGTGAAATAACACTTTAAGAATTGTGAAAATAGTATGATATTTCTTTTTACCGTTTGCACTGCACTTTTCGTACACTGAGGAATATTATATAATAACCAGATAAGCCAAGTCGCCAGTTATCCATGACCTACTTTGGATTTAGGTATCGGTGAAATAAACAAAAGTAGTCTACTGTAGTTATTGGACATATACTCGTCATTGATTGTTATCAGTTTAATATAGATTGTATTTTTAAGGATATTTTAGAAAAAATATTTCTTTTTTAAAGTTATTATAATAATGCTTTTTAATACATAAAAATATTTCTATATACATATTAAAGTTAAAGCGTTAAAAAATGTAAAAAAGGGATTTAACGGAGAAACTGCCAATTTGAAATTCTTAAGGCCATCGTGGTACAATAATGGCATAGAGTACACATGGTAGTTTTAGGTTTGACTCTCTTTCTTTCCATTATTAAAGAAATAAGTTATTTTCAGTAACAAACAATAATTAGTAACAAGACCAATTGTGACGTTAAACTCCGCTATTTAAGACAGGTTGTCTTGAAAATTGGACGGCATGCGGTATTAACACTGCAGAGCGATTGAATACTAGTCCTCTCTGCCTAGCCTGTTACTTGATGGGTACTGCGTGAAGCTAAAAAAATAATTATTTTCTTTCTTTTTTCTAACACTTAGTTGTGGACGTGAAAAATGTTTGACACAAAATTTTAAAAACGTATAAAAATTTGAACGAAGCAGAATTTGAACCCGCGCCTCTTGGATACGGACCAAGCGCTCCGACCAACTCGCATAGCCAACTTGGAAAACTGCGTTTGGACGGTTTCCAAGAGGCGCTGGTTCAAAATTTTTATACGTTTTTAAATTTAGTATTTTACTTACTTCCCTAAGTGTGAAATAAAACTTTAATAATAGTAAAAAAAAAAATCCCCGACACTGGCTAAACAATGCCATTGTGGACTATGTATTGTGACCGAGATCAAACCGCTAAGCCGTTCTAGAGTTAACATTTTACTAATCGGTTGGAATGAGTTTAGTTTAAATGTCTGTTTACCTTTACTTTTATTACGTTTAATATTAGCTTTTTTATTTGAGAAAGTAATTAAATAATGAGGCCTGTCGTGGCGCAGCGGCACAAGCGTGTTACTGTAACCGACAGGTTCTAGGTTCGATCCCCAGTCGAGAAAATGAAATATTTAATATTTTCAATTTAAATATTTAATGTTTCATTTATTCATTCTGGTAATGAGGCAAAGCCCGGCGTTGAGTTCCGCCACTCAATACGCAATGCCCCAAATTCGGCGTAAAGTGTGGAACGGAGTGTCTTAAGTCTAGGTTCCCGGGTTCACTCTGCGTACACTGCCTCGTGCGGTATACAACGTGAAGAAAAAATAATAATAATAATCATTAAATATTGTATTTATTTCAGATTCACGTTGTATCCCTGCACATGGCAGGGTAGGCAAAGGGAACTTGGGAACCTAGTTTTAAGACTTCTGTTCTCCACTTTCCGAATTTGAGGCGTTGCGTGTATTTTTAATTAGAATTTAGCGGGATTTGGCGTCTAACTATTCACTGAGCTATGTACGTTTTTGTTGTTAATACTTTGTAAATATCAATACTTTGTAGGTATCAAACCCGGAATCCTAGTGTTAACATTCAGACGATAGGCTGTTGTGCCACGTCTGCCTCCAAGTGTATCATTTCTAAAAAACTTTTTCTCTTAATAGCAAATCCGCATACATAGTTAAAAAAAACTCCGACGAAAAAGAATCTTTTGCTCATATCCTATATTATATATATTATATATTAGACAAAAAATGATGATTTTCTAATGGAGCATATGATAAGAAAAGCATGGCTAAAATACTGTCGTTTAAACCACCTGTCAAACAAACAACTACATTAAAATCAGTTGATCTGTTTGGGAGCTACGATACCACAGACATACAGACATAGGAGATGATGAAACACACAACACAAACTGTTGATAACCAAATAAAGAAATGCAATTACATAGTTGAAGGCTTCGAAGTTTATTATGATGATTATATCGATTGAAACACTATATAGTGGACTTACCGCATTCTCGACCTATATGAACATTACTATGGGTGTCCTTTATTGGCAATGGTCCATTGAATGTGATAAAGATCACGAGATCACGCCGTTATGTATTTTGTATGTAACTTCTGGCTATATAGATTTTTGGACAAATTTTTACTTGTATTATAGTAAACGTTTGCTGAGTAGTATGCAGTTTTTAGTTTTTAACCGATTTTTATCCACACGTAAGTTTAAAAAGACTATTTTTCCAGAAACTCCAAAAGAATAATATTGCCTATAGAAACGTATTACGTAATTTATTAATTTATTTATTAAATATTTAATATTTGCATATCTTTGCTCCGATAACAATGCAAAGCGCGGCGTTGAATTCCGCCACTCCACACGCAATGTCTCATTTGGGGGGAAAGTGGGAAATGTAAGACAATGTTCCGAAAATTTGGCGGAAAGTGGCTGAAAAAATGTCAATTCGTTTTCGCATGATTGTTTTGATTGAAATGGAAAATATTAAATATATCAGTTTCTCGAGCGGGAATCGAACCCAGAACCTGTCGCCTCTACAGTAACACGTTTATGTGTCTATTTCAAGACTTGTTTCTACAAAAAATCTATATAAATATTGCTTAATTTGTTTGATTAGACACGTAAAATTTATTTTTGTTTTAGATAATCTATTATTGAAAATAACTTGCTTATAGAAATATATAACTACAAATGCTTTACAACTACACAATAAATAAATAACACCTACATCGCCATTACGCTCTCTATGTTCTATCACATATTACGTATCATATGACGATAGACAGATTGACGTGTCTATTACTTTTGTTTCACGTGTGTATTGGCCATAAAAACTTAACGCCTAATGCAAGTATTGAATCACCAAAACGCGTTTTTCTATGAATCGTATAGAGGAAAACAGTATACTACAATTAATATAATGTTTTCTGCTCACTGTTGCTTTGTATTTTACTGCGGCTTCGCCCGCTTGGTTTAGGTTAGGTTATATAGGAAGTAATTAGGAATTTTAATTCAACCTGAGGCCTGTCGTGGTGCAGCGACACAATCGCGTGACTATAACCGACAGGCTGTGAGGTCGATCCCTACTCGTGGAAATGAAATATTTATTTAATATTTATTTATTTTATTTACCATTTAAATATTTTATGTTTTCATTTCTTCGCTCTGGGGACAAGGCGAAACGCAGGGTTAAGTTCCGCAAGTCAACACGCAATGCCTCAAAAGGAAAGTGGGGAATGGAATTGGAACGGAGTGTCTTAACATTATGGTCCCAAGTTCCCTTTGCCTACCCTGCCATATGCGGGATACAGCGTGAAGCTGAGTTAGTTCATGACACATAACACATTTTAAGGTTAACATTATATATTATAGCATATATAACCTTCCTACAGAAATGAATTAAAGAAAAAAAAATCGCACTGACACTTTATTAGATTACAGCGTTCAACCAAACAAACTCGGTCTTATAATATTAGTATTAAACCATAGAAGTTTATGTTACTGTATACCAAAAGATGATATTAAATGAAGTTATTATAGGCGTTATTCATAATTTATATAAAATATGGCATATTTGTATATATAGACGCATATGTGAGTATTTAGTGCCCTAACAAAGTAATTACGGTGCGGTTATTTTAGACACAAGCTAGCTAGCCAGACGACACAATCAGCCTATTTATTTATTTTTTACTTTATTTTTGTATTTGAAACATAAAGATAATGTTCTGTTAGAAGTATATTATATATTTTATTTCCCCGAGCCATTAAATAAACGATTATCGCATTTAAAATCAGACACCTCCCTAATAAATGACACGTATAATGAAAAGCCACAGATAAAACAAAAACGTCTTGAGATAACAAGGCCACAAGTGTATGACCCCCTCGCGCTAGCAAGTAGCATACAGCTATAACTAACGTTTGCGATAATGCCCAACAAACAAGCAAGCGGTTAGTTATCTACGTGTATAAAGTAGGATGGATGAGTTGTGGGCTCCGTAAGAGTTAGGAGTTTTGAAGATTTTGCACTCAGAATAAAAAAGTGAGGAATGGAAGTATATTAAAGGGAATGGAATGAGTTAACATTAGGTTCCCAGGTTCCGTTTTTCTTCCTTGCGTACTATACTGTACGTAGCCATATACAGGTTGATTTTCGTCCCAAACGTACAATGCGCAAGAGTTCAGAATGATTTACTTCAAGGCCACGATACATTGTCCGTACTGTACCTATCTACGTATATATGTATGTAAGTCGTGTAGTTGGACTGGTCGTGCCGTGACTCGTGAGTCACCGGTGAGCGGGTTCCCTCGAACGACGAGCTCAGAACGGATGGAGTTATATGTTTGATTTTGTATTTAGTGAGGGTTTTTAGTTAGTTAGCTTATTTTGTTTTGATGTTTTTGTATTTGTGTGAATAATGACAGATATGTACGGAAAATAATATAGTTTTAGTTGGACTGGTTAGATAAATCTATAGAAATGTTTGGAGCTGGACAAAGCACGGCGTTGAGTTCCGCCAAAAACGCGGAAAATACAAGATTCTTCAGGTCTACCCACAACATGAGGAAACAGTTTAATATTGAAAAAAGGCTTCAAACATAATGTTTGAATTGGTTCGGACTCACTAATGTCTAGAGAGTGTTATTTATTCAAAATTAGAAATATTCCACAGATGGCAGGGTAGGCAAAGGGAATTTGGGAACTTAGTGTTGAGACACTCCGTTCTGTTCACACACACATCATATTATTTAATTCCTTGTAACCTAAAATGCCCTTGAAAATATTTATATTGCTTTTGTAATATCTACAATAATATTGAAATAAAATATAAAATGGCGAAGATCAAGACACACATCAAACAAGCATTTGGCATTTTATCTATCTGTTCTTTTATCATAGCCTTTATTTATTTTATTTTATTTTATTTTATAGGAAGCCAACGTTGTATACAATTATAGCTCTTACTCGAAAAATAGTAACAATCTTAAGAAACTAATACAAAAATTGTATACCACACTTAAAGGCTAACTTGACATGCTTAATGAAAATAACTAAAAAAAAATGAAAAGTACAAACACACACAAATCCTTGTGTCATACAATAACTTGAATAATGAAGAATAAAAATCTATACACTAAAACAAAATAAAAATCATCATAAAAAGCTTAAAATATATATATATATATATATATATATATATATATATATATATATATATATATATATATATATATATATATATATATATATATATATATATATATATATATATATATATATATATATACACACACACA
>DWMZ01006014.1:0-10576 GCA_018249855.1 Eueides tales michaeli | reverse complement strand
GATGGAATTCAAAACTGTCGAGATATTTCGTTTATCCATGTGTGGTTATTTTATCCATTTCATCAAAAGCTGACTATAGGTTCTCTGCAGTTCAACATACTCGAGCTGGTACTCCTTCTTTTCTTTTTTATTTTCAAGGCATAATATAGCTAAAGTCAGTAAAAAGTTCTAAGATAAAAATACTTATAAGATAATAAATGCTAATTTAATAAATACACAAAAAAACATTATAAAAATATATACCTAACGCCACATACTGAGTATGAAGGGATAGGGTGTCCCTAAGAGCACCTATCCCTCTTAAAATCAGTACAACTATCCTTTGTGATAGGGATAGATGCCAAAGTATTTTTTAAGTAAATTATAAGCAAAATAGAATCTATGTACACCTAGATGCTGACTTAATGACCAAGTGTATCGGCATAATAAAATATATAATGGAATTGATTACTAATTATAAAGTTGTACAACGCGTAATAGTAACCTTTAAATCTTTGACGCGCTTATGAATTTCGCCACGGAGATATCAACTTACACGTGCTAAACGCGTCCTCGCTGCATAAATCTCCGTGGATAACTTAGTTGCAGGAAGACTGCGGATCCTACTTATATAATTATTTTTTTGTCGCGAGTTCCGGAAGTTAGTTATTTAGAATATGGAGCATCTCTCCCACTGCGGCATCTATCTCGGCTTTACCCTAATTAGGGGCCATCGTGGCACAGGTGTACAGGTGCGCTACTGTAAACTTGGTTCTATCCCCACTCGGGGTATTGAAACATTTTTTATTTATGTTTCTTCGCTCTGGTAATGAAGCAAACCGTGACGTTGAGTTTCGCCACTCAATACGCAATACATTAAGAATTTAGCGGAAAGTGAGAAAGGGAAATTTCCTTATGGAAACGGAGTGTCTGAACACTAGATTATATGCAGGTTACTGAAGTCAAGATACATTCTTGAATATTAACATTAATTAAAAATTCTCCTTCCTTAAACATTGCAAGCACACTGCAGACTAAATGCATTTTATACAAATTTTTTATAAATACCAGTACTCTTCAAAAGGTAGAAAGTCCCATCGGCAACCGGAACGCGTTTTTGTATTGGATGCAGAGAAAATATATGTTCATATTGTATTTCTAGACAGGTTGCATGTCGAAAAAGTTATGTAGAGCTATAAACAAAATACATTTAGGTGTCTTTGAATGAAGGGGAATTTCCCCACAGCGCCCAAGGCTCACGTTCAATATCCACATTCTCTTTAGATTTTGCTTAGCGTTCATATAATTCTATAGATACATACAATTATGAGTACGTAGGTAGTATAGGTAAGTAAGTACCTGCTCTAAGTTTAATCTTTAAAATAATAATCTAAAAAGAAACGTTTGGTTTTTCCATAATTTTAGGGACATTGTGTATATGGTGGAGTATATCAATATTTCTAATTTAATGTTACTAAAATAAGTAAAAATACATTGTTGTTTGTTAAGTGCAATGAAACATATTTCAATTGTATAAGATAACTACATGTAATTTATTAAAAATAGCGAAAACACTAGATACCTAGAAAAAGAAAAAAAATGCATGCACGACTTCTTTTTGTTTTTTCTTAAATAATTTAATATGTAAATTTTATATAATCATTATAGAAAAGTAAATATTTTTTACTCTCACGTTATAATATGCAATTATAAGATAAATAACGTAAATGTGAACATTTATAACCAAATTGAATGAATAAATCGATTGCATCTACACTCGCACGTTTGTACTTGGTTTCATTAGCACTTATTCATTAAACGCTGTTGAATGTACGGATGACAAATGTCACGATATTACCTTACTTGCAAAGATGAAATATTTTAAGCTTCTTATCACAAAATTAAGCCATTATAAAGAAAGATTAATTTGATTGTAAAAAAATATTATTATAGGTACAAACCATGCATTAGAAACGTAAATAGTGTTTTGGGACGAGTATAGATAGAATACACCGGGCACCCATATTTTTAAAAATATTATAGAAATATCATCATGATAAGAAGCTAGTACACATATAAGATTTGTTATTATAATCAAAAATTGTTAAAACTTCAGAATGAAGTCTTACAGAATAACTCACTTATAAAATGAAATAACCTCCTTAGTTATTTAGATTTAAAACAAGATGACAATTCAATGTAGTAAAATCTTAAATACTAAATATAAATTCTCTATCAGTCTCAACTTTAAAATGACTAGATTAATAAAAATATATCAATACTCTTTTTCAATTCATTTTAAGTTATTGAAATAACTTCCCTAACATATCTTTCCCACAATTTTCATTCATCGGAATACAATTAGAACAAATAAAAACATATAAAGATATAGAACATTGAGGAAACTATCTTCCTAAAAAAACTGGAAGGAACCATTTTTGCGAGCATCAACTTCTGCTAATATATTAGAAACGTAGAATAACTTAGGTTGGAATTTTGTAATAACGGCCGACGGCGGTCGCCTCGTGCAAAAATGTACCTATAGGTACCTAGCTGTCTCACATTATAATATTGAACCCGCGCCCAAGTGCTCTGACCAATTAAGTTATACGTTTTCGTCAAGCCACGTCAAAATTAATATACGCTTTGTTACAACTTATTTATTTTGTTAGCACCTCTGTAGGAAAATTTTTACGAATTTCCGCTACCCAAAGACAATTCGTAAGAATTATAATTTGGCAGATAAATCTATTTATTAATTATTTCTACTTAAGAAATAAAATGGCGGGTCCAAATTCAGCTGCGTTCAAAATTTTTATATGCTTTTAAAATTTGTATTTTTGTTCATAAGTGTGGAATAATACTTTAGAAATAGTAAACATACATACAATATAGTTTGATTTCCAATCGATAGGATAGATCATATTGATAGGCGCAATTTAGCGCCACTTAAATTTAATAATTTAAGTGGCGCTAAATTCCGCCTATCAATATGTAATGACATAAAGATTCAGTGAAATACCTTAACGCAGCTTTAGATACAATGCGAAGCGAACGCTAAATAATATAAAATAATATTTTTAACAATATTTAATATTTTCATTAAATTTTATGACAACTCCTAAGCAAATATCGTGTTTGGTCCGTATTAAGAACGTTATTTGTTTTAACCCACTACGAACAGTCAATGACAAGAGACGAAATTAATTAAAACTGAACTTATAACATGTGGAGCTCTTCGTGTATGATTATATACAAAAAAAAATGTTATTATACACATTTAACTAAAATCTATTGAGCATACAATTTCTGTATATTATTTATAATAACGCCGTGGTGCAGTATATGACATGTGCATGGAAAGGTAAATTATGAAAGTTTAATCTATTTTAAATATATTTTATGTCTATTTTGCTGCTCTAGTAATAATATAACGGCATTGAATTGTACAACTCAACTCAACTCACAGTTTTTATGCATTTGAACATTTAATGACCAATCTTCAAATGCATAAAAACTGTGTATTCAGTTTTATGTTGTTAGCATCTCTGTAGGGAGATTTTTTACTAAATAAGTTGTAACAAGCGTATAAAAATTTCGACGGAGCTCGGTGAGAACGAAAGGCATAGTGGTCAGAGCGCTTGGACGGATTCCGAGAGGCGCGGGTTCAAATTCTGCTTCGTTTAAATTTTTATACGTTTTTAAATTTAGTATTTTTCTTTCCTAAGTGTGGAATAACACTTTAAAAATAGTTAAAATATTTAATAAATAGCATTCTCTCTTG
This sequence comes from Eueides tales michaeli, assembly GCA_018249855.1. NCBI lineage: Eukaryota > Metazoa > Arthropoda > Insecta > Lepidoptera > Nymphalidae > Eueides > Eueides tales. The sequence continues at coordinate 6,813 of DWMZ01006014.1, read as the reverse complement.
CCAAACGATAATTCTAACGAATTATCTTTGGGTAGCGGAAATTTGTAAAAATCTCCCTACATAGATGCTAACAACATAAATAAGTTGTAACAAGCGTATAAAAATTTCGACGGAGCTCGGTGAGAACGAAAATTTTTCTTTCCTAAGTGTGGAATAACACTTCAAAAATAATTAAAATAGAATATTTGTATTTATAAGAAAATAATTAGAGCGCGGAGAGGAAAATATAGGCATCACATAACTGCAGGCATTAAACTTTATCGATGAATTTTTGTTGCTTCGGCTTGCGGAAGTTGTCAGATTATATATTTTTCGTAATCCTTGAATTATTCCGTTCAAAATAAAAAAAAAAATTAGCTACGTTTGAGAATGTCCAAGTGATGTTTTTTTTTACAATTTTGTAGCCCTCCCCTTCTTTACGCTTCACTCAAATTGTCAGATTAGTGAAATCTACACGTTTTAGCACGTAACTACCTCGTCTAATCTTAATCTGACGCGCTCGAAAATGTTTGATGATCAATTTTTTTTACTAATCTGATCCTTTATCCTAGACGGTCGATCATATATAGAAGTCTCATATTTGGTGTAAATACTTAATAGAGTACAAGGTATCCCCCTGTATATTATTCTGCCGCGGTCGAGTAAATCCCGGAATCCCCTCTTCGGCTCCTCTATTAAAAGTACTTATATTCTGTGCTATATTTTTATAAATGTACCTTAAAATAATAACCTTCGATATGTATTATACTCAATAATTAACATATAGAATTGTTTTAAAACCATAAGAACTTTAAACAAAAATCAGTACAAACTAGGATGCTATTTTTAAATCTACTACATACATATTGCAATGTTTAGTTCACATGTTAATATTCTTGGTAGTAAGATAAAGTTGCTCAAAACGTATCATTGTTGAAATGTTTGGAATATTTAATAGTGCATCAGAAGATTGCTTCACTGTCTGAAAAAATGATTTTATGCTATAGTTTACTGTTAACTGGTTTTTAATACATAAATACATAATATAACATACTTCACTAACTTGAGAAACTAGTATTAAGACATTCCGGTCCGGTCCGGTACACATTGTCCGCCGAATTTGAGACATTGCGTGTTGAATGGTGGAATTTAATGCTTAGCCTTGTTACCAGAGCAAAAAAATTAAAGTATTAAATATTTAATTTCTTCGAAAAGGGATCAAACCCACAATAATAGTCCCTCGCTTCTACCGCTGCATCACGACAGATCTTTTCAAGGATCGCTTAATTTACTTATAACTGTTAATTTCCTCATAGGTCATTACACGATAATATTTTTTAATATCAGGCAGTAAAGTCACGTTTAGCACACGGGAGCGCTTCCCTTACTAGAATTTTCGATATTGAAGAAAATAGGGCAAAATACTTGTAATTTTCTAATATATTACGAGAATGTAATGAATGTAACGAAACTGCTTTGTGTGCTTTACATGCTTAAGGGCATGTTTTGTTTTTTTAAATAAATGAAACTTAAATTGTGTATTCAAATAATAGAATGCCATTAGATGTTTTGTACTATTTCTTTTTTGTTTTATTTTGGAATCAATTTATTTTTTTACTAGCGAAAGTGAGAAACGAAACGGAGAGTCTCTTAAGTCCTAGAGTTAACTAGATTACTAAGTTTCTTCTGCCTACCCTGTTATGTGCGAGATACAGCTTGAAGCTAAGAGAGGAAACATTAACGCCTAAATTTCATTGCCACTTAATTCAGGAATTTTTCATTAATATTTCTTATTTGTTTGCACTTTTTATGAAACAACAGCATTTACAGACTTAGCTTAAAGTACGCTTACGCGTAATTTCTTTCCGTTAATAAAAAAAAGTACTTATTATTTTTTCAATATAAAAAAAATATCAAGTAGAACTGATATCATTGTTATTTTATACAATTAGAATGCATATAAAAACGGATTTAGAGCAATTCAATCTCAGCAAATCGATTAGAGCAACAATCATAATTGGGGTCAGCGAGTAAATAGTGAAATAGCATAGTGTTTTGATATAGACATTTGGGATTATTTTATTTAAATGACTTTTTAATAAACTTTTTTGTGACTTTTTATCTGAAGTCAAGCAACGGAGTGTAGTGGACTGTTGTGTAGTCTTACGCTATGTTTCACATATATAATTTAAGTAGAAAAAATAATATGATAGTTTATTTCGTAACTGCTGGTCTAAGTTGATAGTGCTACGTCGTATATATATATATATATATATATATATATATATATATATATATATATATATATATATATATATATATATTCATTTAAATTTTGTATCAAACAATTTGTATATTATTTTACAATAACGACACACACGTGGAATTCTCGTTTAAAATAATGCTCGCCATATATCTTACCCCATGTTTCCCAACTCTGAAAAACGTAATAAAAGTTCAGCTTAATAAATGTAGCCATTACCAACAAAATTTATAAACAAATCAGTTTATCTATGGGGGAGTAAATTTAACAGTAATCATTCATAATCGCCGCTGAAAAATTACTATCATTTAAAAATTAAATTATTTTTTTTTATTAATATATCAAGTACGAAAAGAAAAGCAGTAAAGATTTATGAAGGAAAAGTGGTAAGTGGCATCGATTGACCTTCAAAAACACAGTATTTATGAGTATGACATTGAAAGTAGGTCACGTAAAAAGCATGAAGACTCCTTCCTTGTATGTACAAAGAGATGGGTGAGGTGAAGTCGAAAGAGGTATGTTGAGACCATAGTAGTTTGGCGTTCCATTCAGTCTGGCTATCCCGCTAGGGCACATGAAGCTACAAAAATTGTATGGTTGGCTGTAGTAATACATTAAAAAGACAGTAGGTACGTATGTACCTATGTGGTTTAAAAGATAAATTTATAAATACAGAAAATACAAATTTATAAATTTACATTTTCTCCAAACTCAATTATAAAATTTTCGATATAAATTCCACAAATTACAGAGTAAAAAAAAACGACCAGTAAATCAAAGGCATGCATTGAAGCGTCCGTAACGAATGTAGCGGTGAATATGTTGGATTAATGAGGCGCGACTGCGTTACGCATCACAGTACTTTCCACAGTAGCTACAATTCACGTAAACTTATTTGACACCTCTACTTTAATCTATTTTTGCTATCATAAGCGATATTTTTTAAACCAATACAATATATTTTTTATGATTAGTAATTGAGATTTTCAACTTATTTTTAAAATAAGCTCTACAATAATTCAAATAAAAGTAAACAAAGTAGCATGTTTTCTAATAAGAACAATATATATATATATATATATATATATATATATATATATATATATATATATATATATATATATATATATATATATATAAAGTCAAGTACTATAGAACGACGTAGAGGTATTGCTTATTTTTCTTGATATCAGACTGCGTATAAGGGGTAAATATAATTGATATTAGGTGTAACTATTACATTTATTTTCATTGTGAATTGATAAAGCAATAATATTCTTGAACAAACTATTACTAAGTAGATTACTAATGGACAAAATAAGGAAGAGCCATATATCATAGGGAGTAGAAACGCGGCAGACAAACGTCCCGCGGGGCTCTTTATGAGCTTTACGAGTATTTTTCTTATTGTCTTTATAAAGAATGTATAAATAGTGCTCTACATTTGACTTTATGTACCTGTTTTAAGTGGATAGTTTTATTGTTTACAATATTTTTACTAAAAGCCTGTTATAATATGAAAGCTCACAAAAAATTAGGTTTGGAAGTCAACCCGATCGAAAGAAACAAGAACCCATGCAACATTTTTGTATAGAGTAGGTCTCTCTGTAGGGAGATCTTTTACAAATTTCCGCTTCTCAAGGACAATTCGTGCTAACAACATAAATAAGTTGTAACAAGCGTATAAGAATTTTGACGGAGCTCGGTGAGAACGAATGACTTAGTTGGTCAGAGCGTTTGGACGGCTTCCAAGAGGCGCGGGTTCAAATCCTGCATCGTTCAAATTTTTATACGTTTTCAAAGTTAGTATTTTTCTTTCCTAAGTGTGGAATAACACTAAAAATAGTAAAAATAGATAGAAACTATTACAAAATACAATTAAATTTCTTACAAAATTGGTGCATTTGCGTTTGTTGACTTTTAGAAGTTATAATTCTCGTTGACCTATAATCCTGAAATTGATACGTAACCTTTGGTGGGTGAGTCTGATTCGTACTTAACCAGTTTTTTTATATGTATTGCTAACTTATTTTCACCATCTACCTACTAAAAATTGACTACTTAGCCTTAAGAAAATTTTTTATACAATTGTTTTTTTATCTTTTATATATGGTATTCAGATTAGAGAATTATAATAACTTCTGTAAAGATTTATAGAAATTCTATCATAATTAATGTACCTACGTAAAGCTGAAAGTTAAAATATCTTGTTATTTACATACATATATCATTTGCTAAGCGAACCCAAGGTGTTAAATTAATTGGTGTAAGATGTTTTTTTAAGCATTTAGCCCATGGTATGTATACCCCATGGTATGTATACCCCTGTAGCAGTATACGCAGCAACAAGTAGTGTCAAAGTCAGGACAACCAATTTTATACTCACTATCGTTATAAGTGATGTGCGTTGGGTAGCGGAGCTCAACACCACGTTTTCAATATCAGAGTACGAAAATAAAAATAAATTTATCAATAATTAATAATATGCTATTTATGATGATAGTTAACAATAGAAGGCTAAATTTCTATCCAATTACTAGTTTTCTAATAACAAGAGCAATAACTATTAGATATGATCTTATAGTTATTCTATTCCACAACTCGCTCTAAGTAAATCTTTGAATACAAATGGCAGCAAATACATTTTTAATTACAATTTGTAAAAATTTATTAACAAAAATTAAAGAAAGCAAAATAAAATTAGGTAAATAAATAAAATGCCTACCCGATACATAACATGCCATTCACAATAAAATCACTTGATTACAATTATTTTACAATTATAATATTTCAATCAGTTAACAAATCAATCACGTCATAATTTGCTTTTGGTATTAATAATTGTTTTAAATTCATTTAAAAAAAATAACTTGTTAATTTAATTTTACTTTAAATTTTATTAAATATGTTATACATAAAAAAATATCATACATAAAATGTCATACTTAAAAACTTTTGTTCATAGGACTACTTTTTGAGTTATGCTGACACAATCTATCTTTATTACGCCTTAAGGTTATTACTATCTAACCAGCTAATAACAAAGTCTAAGAAGTGTGTACATCACTTTGATATTTTTCACACATGGGATCAATATCGTAGTGTTATCGACAAATAAATTCTTTGGTTGATTAATGATTCTAGACAAATCATTCATATCAATTAAAAACTACAGTGGATCTACGATATTTCCCTGCGAAACACCAAGTCTTATGGAATATTGAAGATATAAGGAATTTCTTGTTTAGTGCAAATATTCTTGAAGTAGAGGTCTTGTCATCTATTAGAAAGATGGCAACTTATAAAGTTTAAGCTATTACCTTTTGATGTCATATTATTGTAGCTTATTTAAAAGTATAGAGTGATCTACGTAATTATCTACGTGATTAGGTTGGATATTATCACAGAAAATAGTTCAAATTAGGGATAGTTAATCATATTTCTTTTATTTGTCCAGAATAGGTTTTGTTTTATGTTTGTACATTATTAGATTCCAAATAATTATTCATTTCACTTTCAATATATTTTTTCATTTTTTTTAAATCACTGTAAGTAAAACAACCGATCTATAGAAGTGCATCGCTTCTCTATCTTCTTTCTTGAACAAACGTTTATTGTTGAGGTCTGATGAGAGTTATTTGTAGAGACTGCAATTAAAATAAAACCTTATAGTGCATCAAAATATTAAATTCATATCAGTCTCAAAGACTGAAAATAATCCCTTACAGATAAAAACATGTTAAAGGCAATGTTGTAAAATTTGTTGTTTTGGTAAAATACATTTTCTTGTTTTAAATTAGAAAAAATTCAAGCTTATCCTGAAATTATGATTTTAAGATATAAGCACTAATGGTACTATTAATCGACACAGCAATTTATAAAATATAGCTGTTGAAGGAAAAAAATATATAAGTACCTACCACATATTTCGTTATTATTAAGCGTTAATTTCTCTTAAGAATAGCTAAAGAAATACAGACATTTTCTCTCTATATGTTTTAATTCGCCATCTTGAAATAAAGTGACGGGAAAGAAATATATATTTTTAAATGTCATCAGTAACTTTAGTAAGTTATATATTAAGTCTATGCAAGCCTAGAATTTAAGAAGATTATGTTTTCTTTATTCTCGTTTGTTTGTTTGTTTCGTTAAAAAATACATAAATTTTCTTGAAAAAAAGATAAAAATGAATCTAGGACTGGTTAGTCCTAGATTCATTTTTATCTGGAGTTAATTTTATGAGAAAACTTAAATGTCTACCTTTAAAAAGAAACTCGTTATAAGGAGAAGTGATCTCCAATGAAACATACCGTAACATTCCCATTAACTGATGTTATAATAAGCGAAGAAGCTTTTGGATAAAATTTGCTTTCAATTCTTCATATTTCAATACGCTTTTATTTATAAAGGAATATTATATTCTGCTTCCAGATAACTTATTCAGAAATCTATACTATAATAAAACAGTAAAAAAGTCGTGTCTGTACATTGAATCTATTTACGAAAAAACAATATAGGGGGGCTTAAAATAACTAATAGAATACGAATCTACAATTTTTAGAATTTTTGTC
>DWMZ01006013.1:0-10576 GCA_018249855.1 Eueides tales michaeli | reverse complement strand
TGGCATTAATTTAAAAAATAAACCGAATTCGTCTGCGTTAAAAATGTCTCGCGGTTCGTAATTTTGTAACAATTCGGGAAGTGTTGCCGACCATGTATCAACATCTTGCTGTACTACTGTCTCCGATATCAACAAAATTGAAGAGGACTTATAAAATTGCGAATATTTATTCTGTATTCATATTATAGTTCATTGCAAATTAAAAACAGCACTCCAAGATTAAGAAAAGAAAACCAAATAATAATTCGAAAAACGGAAAGATCTTTTTTATTAACCATTTTTCACCTAATAATAATAATATAATTATCACAATAATCAGATTAATCAGTCCAGGTATTCTAATATAATAAAATCATTAATTATAAATATGACACTAAATTCAGTCTAGCATATAATAAAACAAAATGATGTAGTCATTAAATTCTCAGTCTCAATTATAACTAATATAAATTATTAATAAAGAAAAAAAATATTTGCACGATTACAATAATACCTTATAAAATCAAATACAAAAACCGAGCGAAATATACACATTTTTCAAATTAGTATTTCAGTATTCGTAATTAAAAAGTCTTATATTGTACGCAAAAAAAGCAGTTTCTCCGCATTCTCACCTAGCAAATTATTTCGACGACCTGAGTATATTAATTTGTCCAGCAGCACTAAACAGATGCTCACTTAGAACACTGGTAGGTGAAGCTTTTCTCCGCTTTTCTCAGAATTGGATAAGGACTATTGTTCCAATAAAAATATATATTGGCATTACGTGGCAATAATGGCGCCGACAGATAAGAGTGATTTTTTTCTTTTAAAACAGCTTTTCCATTGTCAGATCCTGCTATTTCTATCGAAATAGGTTCATCGCGAACATCCCAAAGACTCTGTTTTTCTTGAGGTGTGTTAAAGGCTTGTGAGAATAATCCAGTTGACATTGAGGAATTGTCTCCGCCGTGGGACTGTAGCGAGATTAGCGAACTGTCGTTATTACGTTCAGTAAAAAAAAATCGGCTATAGCAACATCCAATTCATTGGAATTGAGGTATTTCAAAACAGCTGTTATGTTTTTTATAACATCCCATTCGTTAGAGAGAAGAGTATTAATTTTTCCATACTCAACACTGTATAAGTTCACTGCATTTTTTTGTTCCAAAAGCCTTTGAAGCATACTGTAACACCTTACATCAATTGTTTTTGACATCCTGTCAGTTTTCTTATTGCTCACTGTGATGAAAATGGCCTAAAATTTTTCGGCATTTTTTTAACAAATTTTTGGTTTCTTCGTCTGAAAACAGTGATTGTTTTATCACCAACTGCAGGGTATGTGCGACACAACCTGTAGATTCGTATGTTTCACGTATCATGTTTGTTGGATTGTCATAGAAAAATCTTGGTGTTTAAACGCCATTCGTTTACCATCTCTGTAAATTTTTGCTCAATAATCTGGTATGATTTTGTTTCAGCATGCATGCACCCAAGATAACTATAAGGCGTTGATGGTTTACGATAAAATGAGCAGTGAAGTTGAGAAGTGAACATGTTTTAGAGGCATTGGTTCAGATATCTATAGTAGCACTCACTCACTCGCTTTTTTAAATTAAGCTCATTACTTTAAATTTCACTAGTTCATATGTTTTTGGCATCAGTGATGTTCTAAAATATTTCTCTGATTTCATCCTATATTTATGAATTGCAAGAGGATCTGTAAAATTAAGTCGTCAGTCGTCATTTAGTCGTCGTAAGTCTGTAAAATTATGTCCATTGTTTTGTCGATCCTTTTTGTAATTTCATGATCTTTTTTTAAATCATTGACTTGTGACTGTCTTTTCAAAATTTTTCTGTATTCTGTGTCATGAAATTAGAAATATAGCTTCAACCCATGCAATGTCTGTTTCTTAGGTTCATGATTACCTAATGAATATGACTTCTTACAAACTTTGCAAATAGCCTTTGACGAATCGCTAGTGCATTTTTCAAAAAACTGCCAAATCGGATTTCTTACTTTTTGTGACATTTTAATCTGAAACAAATTAAGTAATAAAAATAAAATCGGTTATTACTACGGTGCACTATAATAACAAAATTCACACATGCAATAAACAAGAAATAGTAGAGGAGCCGAAGAGGGGATTCCGGGATTTACTCGAGCGCGGCAGAATAATATACAGGGGGGTACCTTGTACTCTATTAAGTACTTACACCAAATATGAGACTTCTATATATGTTCGAACGTCAAGGATAAAGGATCAGATTAGTAAAAAAAAAATGATCATCAGACATTTTCGAGCGCGTCAGATTAAGATAAGATGAGTTAGTTACGTGCTAAAACGTATAGATTTCACTAATCTGACAATTTGAGTGAAACGTAAAGAAGGGGGAGGGCTACAAAGTTGTAAAAAAAAATCGTCACATGGACATTCTCGAGCGTCGCTAAATTTTTTTTTATTTTGAACGGAATAATTCAAGGATTACGAAAAATATATAATCTGACAATTTCCGCAAGCCGAAACAAAAAAATTCATCGATAAAGTTTAATGCGTGCAGTTAAGTGATGCCTATATTTCTCACTCCGCGCTTCTATTCCTTTCTCACTCTTTCTCTATATGTTATACGCGATACGCAATCTGAGGATGAAATTTAGACAGAGTAGGAAGAAGACTCTACCGATGAAGATGATTGAAAAAAAAATACTCTTAAAAGTTAAATTTTTTATAATTATTTTCTTATAAATACAACTATTCTACTTTAAAAAATATGTACTCTGTCATCTGCATGCTATTTCCTAAGCTTTTTAATTAATTAAGTTCGATAGTTTAAAAAAATACAAAAAAACAATTTTTAAATTATCAGATTAGCCAAACCCCTCGAGATAATTATCAGATTAAGAGACAGCACGTCTAAGGCATCATGATGAACCATATATATCTTAATCTGATGCGCTTGAGTATTTCAAAATGACCAATTTTTTTTGCACATTCTAACAACGGACATGACTTTGCGTCACATCCAAATCGTCAGATTATTATATAAGAGCATTTTTTTAGGTTCACTTAACATCCCCTGCGAAAATCTGACGCGCTCGATAAAGTTTTTTTTTTAATTTCTCACCCCTACGTACGGCCACTCCCATCACTGAAATGGTCAGATTAACATACGTACATTCTTAAAAATACGTAGGCCATGTATAATATCATTATCTGACACGCTCGAGTATGTCCATGGAACTGTTTTTTTTTACATTTTTGAAAATCTATAGCCGCTCGCCCCACTGATGAAATGGTATATTTTATATGACATTTTTCTTTTTTTATCATCTAAGCTTCAAAACCCAGTAGGTCTCTATGACGCTCGAGTAAATCCCGATTTAGCATCGTGGCCTCCCGTACTAAAAGGACGAGACGTTATGACTAAATAAGATATTCATTCACACCAGCTTAGTTAAAATTAAATAAATATAGGTCACACACAGTAAAACTTGCACTCTATTCACTTAATTGTTTAGATGGTAAACAATTTCAAAATTTTTAACATTGTTTACCATCCAAACAATTCATGCTATGTCTTTATTTAATTTAACTTAATAACGATACAGAATATAATTCAACATTTAAACACGAAACAACAATAAATCACCACAAGTAAAACAACAATTAAACACGAAAATCACCATAAGTAAAATCTTGATCGAATATGCCTAACCTCATTTATTTGTTGCTCAATAAAATGAAGCTCACGTTCACACTTAATAGTTGTCACGAATGTAAAATAAATAATAACAAAAGTCCAGGTTAAAAGCAAAAAAATACTTACCAAATCATATAAGTGTAAAACATAATCTCAGTTCGATTTGTTTATAGCGACAGAATGTGGCGAACTAGTCGAATGTGGCGCAGTTTGGGCGTGGTCACTGAGCACAATAATTGACGAAAATTCGAGTTTCGGCGTGGCCGAAAGTTTTGGCTGTTTTCGGCCCGAAACCGAAACTATCGCCGAAACTGGCCGAAACAGAAATCGAACTTTCGGTCGGTCACTACTATTTTATAGTTAGTCGTAAACTAGTTCGTTTTACAATCAGTATATAATTTTTGTTACTTTGATACATTTATTTGAGAGATGATTGTGCAATAATTTCTGGAAGGCAAACATATTATTAGGTCTGTACCTTTGTAGAGTATGTCTTGTATCGTATCACAAATGCTTTTAATATAATTAGGCAAGATTATTTTCAAGGCGCAATGGACTATGGAATGCAAACTAGACCTGTTTGTGGAAATCCCAAAAATCCCTAGATTAGCCAAGTACAGTCCCGGGATTTTCGGGGCAAGAAAACGGCCAGAAAAATCAATTTCCATGTGAAATAATGTCTCCTCCATCATGGCAGAATCTTTTTCAGCTGCGCTGTTATTTTTGAAATGATACATTTTGTAATTAAATTTTTTGATCATGTCTGGTGTTAGTATAAAGTTAATACGTGAGCCCTGCCGTTGTAAGGTATGTCTCAACATCATCAAACACTGTAACATATCAAGTGATAATAACTTGTTCCTCAGCTTATTCTAAATAATAGAATAGATAGAAAATGCACATTCTACGCTCACATTCGAAAAGGGTAATGCAGTTGTAAATTTACCTATATTTTTTATTCTTTTATTGCCCGCTGCATCATAATCTTCAGTAACTTCTGCATAAAATGTTTCAGTACTTGATAAATTACCCCATGACTTATTCTGGAGTCGCCACCACTCATTTTGAATTTCTTGTTTATGTTTAAATTTCTCTTAGAATTTCATGGAGACCAGGTTTTACCAGAGATGCAGCAACTTTAGCATCCAGACTTGACATCATTTTTAAAATTGATAAATTTTCAAGCAAACAAACACAAATCTTGAATTTGTTTAACTAAAACTTAAAAAATTTTACATCGCTCTCTAGCATCATTCATATCTTTGGTATCGATTTGATGACTAATAGTTTCAAAATCACAGTCAAAATATATTGAAGAAGTCATGTGGGTGAAAGTCAAAATTTACGAGTTCATCGTCTTTGATTTTTTGCAGTTGAACCGGTAATAAAATCTTTTGCAGTATTTTTTCATAAAGTAAAAATAAATCTTCAAACAATTTAACAAGTTCTACTTGATTACATTGAAATATTAGGTTTAACTGACTAACATTCTTAGTTCGTTTCTTAAAAATATCAGAAAAGCTCTAAACGGTAACCTCTACATAATATCGTGTAACTGATTAGCCATAAAGCAGTTGTCTTCTGTCGTAGCTAAAAAAATAATAGTTCCAATTCTGTCCATTGATCGAGGATTGTATTGATAGCGTTGAAGTGCGTCAACTACCGAGTTCCAATAAGTCCTTGCACTTTTTTATCGTTGCGGTTATTATTAATTGTTTCATATAAATTTTTAAATTCTTCAATACGTTTAGAACTGTAAGAAAACCAATAGTGAATTTCCCAAACTAGAAATTCAAATTGTCTTGGCATAATTTTCATTGCCTTTTCTGCACATAAGTGCAAAGAATGAGAAACGCATTTTACGACGATAAGATCCAGTAGTTCTTTTTTCAGAATAGCAGTCACTGATTTACTTTTGCCCACCATCACAATAGCACCATCTACGCCTATTCCCACAAAAATTTGAATATTTAAACCATATGAATATTTAATCCTTTTTTAAGTGAGCTTTTAACTGATTATGCCTTTTTAGTGTAAATACTTCAGCAGTTGAACTTGTACCTGGAATGTCCTCGTCGATTGCAGCCTGAATATCGTCTTTCAAATTTTTAAAACTTCGAGCTGTAATAATCGTGCCAATTCTACGATTTCTTAATCCGTCGCTAAATTGCCGAATTGCCTGTTTCTGTTTAATAGATTTTAAAATATTAAATTTTTCAATATCTCCCTCAGATTGAGGAATTTCAAGATCAACGAATAATTCAGATAAGGCTTTCCCGATAACATCTGATCAGATGCATCATTTGGCCTGCAATTAAAAAATTGTTTTTGCAAGGCGTTTATTGATTTCTTTGGTAAAAGTAACCTTTTCATATCATTTAAAAGATCAATTACGCTGCCGTATTTTGTTGGTAATTTTAGTTTGGCAGATTAAGGTTAACATAGACGTTATCACTTGCAAAACTCAAAAAAACTAATAAACACTTAAAAATTACAACAAAAATAGCATTACACTTTAATCATGACCACACTATAAAATTTTAGTAATACCTAATAATATAAAACCTTATTAACTTAAATTTTATTATAATTTTGTGCAGTAACTTAGTCCCAATGTGTTCCCGAGCGTTGCTCGCGGCCTACTAGCTGAGCCGTAACGCCATTTAACAATGCATGCCAATAATAATTTGATTGGACATCTCTCCCGTACGGCCATCTCTAACGGACTTACCCTATATTAAGAAGATCCCTTCTAACTGTTCCGACTGCATAAATATTTTTATCAAAAAGGTCTTCTATGAAATTACAACTCGTAAAGAAGTTTTCAAAGGCAACCAAAGTATTTCTTGGTACACTGTTGCATAGTTTCATCACAACATTATACCCTACTCCTTCAAATACCCGGTTTTCGCATAACGCCTTGCCAAGACTTTAAATTATATCTTGATGGGTTTCTTTGGCATATACTGCTTAAGCAAACTTCGACTTTTAAACTTTACCATACACTACTTCCGAATTGAATGGGCGTATCTATTTGTCTGTTTAACAATTATTAAAATAAGTTCAATCATAAAAAGTCGTTATCGGTAAAGTTTTGAGTCATTCGCCTTAGGTTTAAAACGCTTTTCAAAAACAGGAATATTATGACGTTGGATCTTGTCTTCCATGATCTTGGCAGCCTCTCATCTGCCAAAAACTCTTCAATGGGAACATCAATAATCCCATCTAAATTTTGCTGAACTTCATTAAATTCGCTAATCAAATTGGTAAAAGACCGTTTGTTGTGTAATCATCATTAAGGGTATTATTGGCAGGAGAATGAATGCTGTTGGCATAGCACGAGTCGTGTTCAGAGTCTATGTCCGATAGATCAGACAAGATGTCTAAACTTTCTACGACATCTTGTAATCTTGTCTTGGATAGCACTTTACGTTTTTTTTCTAGCCATATTGAAATATCTAAAAAAAGGAACAGGAACCTCTAAAAAAGTCTCCATAAACATTTATAGGTATTTACAGGCAACAGACAAGTAATATTTATATATACTGGTATAAAAATTGGTCTGCAGGAATAAACAATGGGAAATTATTTATCACATAATTAAATCACAAAAATCCAACAAATACCAATGCTACGATAACCTCGTATACAGCATTCACAATACAAGTCTAGTTTACAAAAATATTGAGTTTATGCACTTACCAGATTTTGAAATCTTGCGCCAGAACCAGTATTTTCATTAAATAAATCATTTACGTAACGGCTCTTACTCGCACGCCCTTAACATCTTTCTTCTCACCTGTCATGGTCCTATGCTGTTCAGAACCGCCTGTCATTGTACACATTTATTTAATGAATTACTCTAACACATAATTCAATTTTAATTTTACAGAATAAAATTTATTTTACCTCCTAAACTGCGCACCTTTCGATTCACCTGGTAGATGCTTTTGCTTACTCTAATCGCCTGTTAATTTTTTCTATAATAGTCAGGAATTAAACTAAATAATACTAATTTTTTAAACTTATAGAAGTAAGTTTTTTTATCTTATTTATTTAAAGGGGTTAAGACGTGCAGAGCAGATGCCTGCCAGGTCATGGGTATTGGCCTTGGAGTGCTTTGACTCATCACTGTAAATTTTTTTTTGAGTGTCAAAATCACTCAAACTGTATATATAAGAGAGCATGAACTGATGACGCTTCTATCTCCTTTATTTTATTGAAGGTTTTCTTTAATTTTATTTTCCTAAGCATTTTTTAAAAATCCAACAAATACCAATGCTACGATACCCTCGTATACAGCATTCACAATACAAGTCTAGTTTACAAAAATATTGAGTTTATGCACTTACCAGATTTTGAAATCTTGCGCCAGAACCAGTATTTTCATTAAATAAATCATTTACGTAACGGCTCTTACTCGCACGCCCTTAACATCTTTCTTCTCACCTGTCATATGTTGCTTAACATTAGTTATTGTTTTCTTTATATTATAGTTAAAACGCTATAATTATAATTTAAAACATAAGAAAATAGATTTAGTATAGAGATTAGTAACATAACAAATTTAAATATTTTTACTATTTTTAAAGTGTTATTCCACATTTAGGAATTGTTTTTAAATTTAGTATAACAAATTTATTTTAAATTTTTGATACACATATTGAATTCAGAAGAGGCCTGTCGTGGCGCAGTGACACAAGCGTGTGACTGTAACCGACAGGTTCTGGGTTCGATCTCCAGTCGAGGAAATGAAGTAATTAACATTTGCAATTTAAATACTTAATGTTTCATTTCTTCGCTCTGGTAATAAGGCCAAGCGCAGCGTTTAGATCCGCAGCGTAAGTGGGGAACGGAAGTGGAACGGAGTGTCTTAACACTAGGTTCCCGGGTTCCCTCTGCCTACCCTGTCTCGTGCGGGATCTAGCGTGAAGCCCTAAAAAAAACAAAAATATTGAATTCTAATTAACGAGTCTTCAGTCCATGAAACCCGAATCCATGATTCCAAGTCTTCGATGACATTGAATTGATTTCTAAATGTCTACGTCGTTCTCATTGAACAATTCAACAACAAGGTGCTAACATGTGACGATTTAGTGACTTAACTGAAGCATGATAAAGACCACACAATTAAATAATTGTAGAACATTTGCAGGGAATCTTTGAGTGAAGCACTTAAGCATAGAGATAAATTGACTGGATGATTAAGAAATTGCTCTCCTTCATCCAAAACCAAGTCGTGAACTGTTTGTTTTACTTTTACAGGTGGTGGAAGAAATCTGTTGTTTAGTGATCTAAATAAGCCACTTCTTGGACGATAGTATTCTGTATTTGTATAATTTACAATATGTTGATGTCTGAAAAATCTTGTTCACCTGCCCCAATATATTTTGCATTAACATTATAGCCATTAATTTCCATCGAACTCCATACTTCAACTAAAACATTTCCTGCAAATTGGAAATCCTTTGCTGCAAATTCAAAAGATCATGAAGAGATGCACATAAACGCTATATTTTCTTTATTCTTTATTGCACTTATAAAAAACATAAGAATTCTAAAAGAAATGTCGTCCAGCCAACCAATGGAAGTGGGGGACTGTTAAATAGCGGGGAGAAATTAAAGAGCAGTATCAAATACATACATTCACATATAATTATAATAATATGTAAGTATACATATATAAAGTTTACTTATATAAATACATATATATATATATATATATATATATATATATATATATATATATATATATATATATATATATATATATATATATATATATATATATATATATATATATATATATATGGGTATACACATATAAACATACATATACATATATAATATACACAAATGTGAAAAGTGGCTGTTTTGCTCAAAAATTAAAGAAGAAGAATACGAAAAAAGATTAAAAAAAGACTGTCTGAATCAAAGGTAATTGTTGAAAGTATCGAATAAATCGAATCTTTAATTGGGATTTAAATGATATTAGGGGAGGACTTCTCTGAATAGGTATAGGGAGTTTGTTCCAAAGTGATTCTGCGTACACAGTAAAGGACTACTGCAAGAATTTGGCACTGCTCATGGGTATGTCGCGTGTCGGGACAATGCACGACCGCCTTGGGCGTGAGGGATGGGGAAGGATATTGAAACGTAGGTAAGAAGAAAATTCTCATAATTAACCCTTTCAGACCTGATTTTTTTTTGTGCCTACTGAAAATAAAAAAAATCTGTGGTTGTCAGCTTTTCAAGAAAAAGTAGTTTTTCTTTTTGTGTACAAATGTGCACATCCATCCCACTTAGTAATAAGACTAGTGTATGAGGGGGTTTCATTGGAATTATATTAACTTTAATTTATAAATGTTTTTATTGTGAAATAATAATTATTTTAATAAAATTAACAAAACTAAACAACGGTCATTATAATAATTAACAAAAAATAGGTTTCTGATATGGGACAAGTAAAAATTGGCACATAGGTCATTTGCAGAGGCATGTTTCCAGAGGCATGTTCCAGAGGCATGTTTCATAAGTTTACGTATGAAATGCTAAGAAACAGTTTTTATCTTTGGTAAGACAAAGGTGAACTTTGCATCTTATACATTTAATCCTAGTTCTTCCCTTGCAACCCACCATTTTGCACCGTGCCCCAAGTCCCTCATCATGTGCAGGGAAATGCCCAACACCGTTTCTTGCTGTATCCATTTTAGGGCGAACCTCTCCTAGTCTTCTTGGAAGAAGTTGCGTTATTGGGCTACTGCCACAGGGAGGTCCTCTTTTACTGATGATAATTTTATTCCTCAAAACCAGACTTTCAGCCAGCCGACGACGAAAGTGAAGCAACGTGAGTTGTTTTATCTTTGGTATGCTTAGTAACTCATTGTCAATTTGG
>DWMZ01006012.1:0-10576 GCA_018249855.1 Eueides tales michaeli | reverse complement strand
GTTGTACATAATCTATTATTTAATCTCTATATATAAAAAATACTTTTTTATAATAACACATTCAATTACAAGTGTTATAGCACTTATTGTGTTATACTAAGGTTCTAACAATAGGTAAATTTTATCATAGAAGCTAAAGGTAAGTGGATTCTTGCGAATTATTAAAAAATGTAAGGCACTGTTGATACCGTTAATAAATTACACATTACGTTGTATGAACAAAGTCATAGATCGGACTAGAAATTTTAAAGTAACATAAGAAAAGAATTTTACGTTAAATTCTCCATATTTTAATTGTTTAAGGATACATTTTTATAATCATAACCAATAAATATTATAAATTAATTAAATCAACTCAATATAAATATCTATATTTAACTTATTAAAGTAATTATGCAATTTTAAATAAAAATAATGTATGCTAGTACATGGCGTCGTATTACTAAATTCAGAACGTTACACCTTTCGCCTTTATGAACCAAAAATTATTTTGGGTCATTTAAAGCATGTTCGTGACTTGCAACGAATCACAAAAGCTTTACACAAAAGGTTCGAAGACCCATTTCCTTTGTAAAAGGACTTATTAATTAAATGCTTTAATCGTTCAAAAAGTAAAACAATAGAGAAATTTCATAGTTCATCAAATTTGTAACAAACATATTAATATTGTATTGTAAAAAAATATTAATATCGTAATCTCTTGAAAAACTATTGAAATTTATATATCTATAAAACTACAAATTATGTTTATATGTACCTACATATATCTCTATTTCCACAAAAGTTAACATTTTCATATTTTACCGAAAAGAAATTTCAATCAATTAATATTGTTTGTTTATTCTACTCTATATCCTCTGTATCAAGGTCAGTTCTCCTTTTTCACAGACATGGTAGTCGTTGTAGTTTTGACACATGTTTTTTGACGATTATACTTGATAAAATAGATAGGATTTTATGTACTTTTTAGGTCGATCTTTAAAAAGTAACCACAAACTAGTGAAGTCAGTGTATGACAACTCTAGTGTCTATTTTCTATTGCTTGAAATGTAGATGTATCTAGTTATTCGAAATCCCCGTTGATTACTACCGGTGTCTCTTAATTGCCTTTTAGAATTGCTTAAAAATTGGTAATATTTTTACTGAGTGATTCGAAATGAAAATTACAATTAATAAAATTTTATTCATACTTTAACAGATTCAAAATACACTGTTTTGTATATAAGTGATATTTTTTTATCTGTATATTTAATGGATATATTCTTTTTCATGGCTCACACAGCACCCTAAAGAGACTTTCTCTTATACATACAGATCTATGCAAAGTTGTAAACAGCAAGTCCCTTTATAAGAATAGGGTAGCAAGGCTGAATTTAAGATGCCATTGTCGTCATAAATAAATTTAGTAAAAGGACTCTTAATAATATATATTAGTATGAGATGTGGCGGACAAAAAGTTAAAAGGTAATATTTATAAATGTTTATTTTTAACTTCAACATAACTTTAATAAAGTCGAAAAAAAATCAATTAAAATAAAATATTAAAATAGAATTTATTATCTTCACGCTGCATGCCGCATATAAAATGAGCAGCCAAAGGAAAACTAGTGTTAAGACACTCCACTTTTCGTCATATTTATGAGGCATTGCGTGTTGAGCGATGGCACTCGACCGTAAGCCACGAGAAGAGCTTGTATACCGAAATAATTTACAAAAAAACTAAAAGTTGCGATACATTCTAGTTTTTCATTCACTATTAAATATATGTATGTATATATGTTATATGTATGAATTTACAAATTTATTTGTTCTTTTTGTAACTTTACTTATATAATTGCAATAAATAACAAACGTTGATACGTTAGTGTAAATTATCAAGTCAGTATTATTTTCATTATTAAAATGAAGATATTCCAACAAAACACACATTTAAGCTATTATTTCGGAGTACCAACATTCCAAACACGTCATTCCTATAACGAGTCTAACCACAAGTTACAGGTCATCCTATTAGATTAGTGTCGGATGTGAATTGGTAGCTACTGCTTATGCACCTATCCAATTTAGGACAAACTCAAAGCCTTAATCTGAAACGGGAAATGTAGTTAGGATGAAAAGGTAAAATTATAGTTTATATGTTTCCTTTGTAGGTACAAGCAAAGGTGTTATATGGGGAAAGTGTGCGCACTTAAGTTAAGCTCATTCCATCATAAAATTGAATATTATATATACATGGAAACTAATTTATATTTTACTATGACATTAGTGAGGGTCGAGAAAAAATATTTCGGCAGATAGATATTTTCCCAGCTTTTAAATTTATACAAGTTTTTTTTTTTAAAAAGATTTAAGTCATACTTGAAATATAGTTTTTAGTGAATAATATTAAGGTGGCTTATATCAATTATTTTGATTTATTGATATTATTTAATATTATATATAAATTAAACTTTCCTGTGAAAAAATATTTCCTGTATAAATTTGTACAAGATTAATTTCTTAAGTCATCCTTGAAATATAGCTTTTAGTAAATAATAATAAGTTGGCTTATATCAATTATTTTGACTTATTGGCAAGGTCATTAAGGCATTTACAAATATTTACTTGAACTTTTAAACAGAAAATAGGCAAAAATACGTCCCACATGCCCACACTTACTCCACATACTGTTGCACACAGATACCCTAGCATGAAAGTTTTATAAAGTTTTATATGTATTAATAATTATATGTATTAATAACTATTTTACCATTAAAACAATGATTACTTAAGAATATGACATTCATCATGCCGAAACGAGATTTTATATAAGACTACAATAGATTTAGCATCCAATGTTATAATAATAATATTTTATTTTCATCTCGTACATCATTTGATATGAAATATTTTAGATAAAACTTGGTCTTAAAAAAATACAAAGTAACCAGTGGTGAACAGTAAAAGCTAATAAAAGTGATTGGTGTCCTTCTGTACTGGGTATATGTTTAACAGATCTCCAGGCACTCACTCCATAAATTACAATAACAATGGTTTATTAAAAAGAAAAATATAAAAAGTATACATCTCATACTACTTGTTATTAATTAGCATCTATTATTTTTATGTGAGTGTCTTTCCGTGTTTGTGTATGTGTGCGAGTTTATGTATATGCGCGTATATTCTGAGCGCGTGCATTATATGCGAAATTGAAGGCGATTAGGGCCTACAGAGGGCTGTATGGCCACTGATAATAATAAAAAGGAACGGATCGAACTTGTTGTAAAAAAAATGTTTGAAAATAATAAAAAATAATTTTGAAATAATTGTTCTTTTGAAAACCACTTTACTTTCACTTTAAACTCACTAGCGGGTATTTTTTTTGTGAATATATATATATATATATATATATATATATATATATATATATATATATATATATATATATATAATACAAATAATGAACAGTTACGACATTGCATTGTTTATATAAAGTCGATGTGGAGTTTTGAAAAGGAAGAGTATTTTGAGAACTTTTGCCAACCAATTTTGAGAACAGAACAGAGTTTTTAAGAAGCTTATGGGATTTACTGCCATGGAGAAGTGAACATACTTCGTCTTATTATCATTGGCTTTTAGCTCATTTTTGGGTCAACCAAAGGGAGACAGAGGCCGAGAGAGAGAGAGAGAAAGACAGATTACAAATCTGCTCAAATAAGGCCCTATTTGGGCAAATTTAAAAACTTCGTCCCAAGTTTTAGCACAAAAAAGAAGCGTTGTGTCCTAAGCAAATGATTTTTTTCCCATTATTGAGCTGTAAGTCACATAAGTGATTCCATCACATTGTGACATTGACATAAGTGAGAAAGAAAGTAGGACCTGCTGCAAGTTCTATTTTAGAACGAGTATCTAAGGCGCAGGTTCCTATGAAATTTTGCTAGGCACGGAAGGTAACGCGGGTAGTAAGTGTGAGTGTTGACGTACGTTACAAAGGGGCCCCTTAAAAGTTACGCCTGGAATCACAAGCTCCGGGGCTACTTAAAATTACTCTCTCTGCAACACGATGGACTCGGCATCCGTGCAGTGAATCCATGGAATCTCTCTCAGCCCTAGGGAATTCCGTGATCAATCAACAGATTCTCACTAAAAAATCTATCAAACCTGTTTGGTACCTATTTGTCAAGTAATCTGCAAAGAGGCTTTGTGGTGTGTCATGTATTCCAAGACGATCAAGTTTCCCAATACATTGCTGATGGGGTATTTTATTGGTATATTCGTAAACATTATCTTACCCGCATTAATAAAAATCTATTTATAGAATCAATGGAGCCTTGTGGTATTTAAGGATCGATTAGATCTATCTATTAATTCGTAGTTTTGTGCGTATGAGTAAAAGACTTAATATATATTTAGTATTCTTTAGTATTCAGTCTAAATAATGATATCCCAATCAACTTTAGATCGTATTAATAACGCGTATTAATTATTTTATTACTTAGAAAGTAGACTCTGGCTTACAAATTAGTTTTGAACAATCGTCTATATTACAGACTCCTGACCCCGCTGCTGTGATCGAATCAATTTTGTTATTTGATTTATTAAGATGAGAATCGAATTAATATACATTTTAAAAGAAATGCAATATGGCGAAATATGTATTTTAGGATTATACGTGTAGGATTGATGTGTGAATCTGTACTTATATCCATCTATGTCATTAGAGCTCCCAAAGGATTTTGATATAGTATTTTCGGTTTGAAAAGTAACTTAGAACTTCATTATCAGGGGTTTCTAATTATCAATTATGTTTTTGGTTATATTAGCGAAAAGTTTGTCACAAATACAATTTAGGCAAGAGATTGCCAAGTGTAAGTCTCGAACTTTAGTTTGCTAACTCTATTTACACAGTGGGCTATGTTTTTAGCTAGGAAAGTAACGTAATGGTGTAATTGTACGTTAACAAATAAACAAAGAAAAAATATTTCACTTCATTTTTTCAAGGCATTAATAGTCGAAGAGCTAGTGGACCATCCGAGTAACGGTATGCCTGTAAGGCTAAAAATTCTTATAGTGATGAGTCATAGCATGCTAAGTGCGGCAACCATCGCCTGGCAAACATCAGCCCTGCACATCATCAACCCCTATTAGTTTGAAAGTGTAAAAAAAAATTAAAAAAAAACTTGTCGCTGTAAGCTTCAAACTTTTATATGAATTTCTTCATTAGAAGCAAATTTTAGAAAAAAATTGACAGGCGTGTGCGACGGGCACAAGTACCTGACAGGTGAACCAAAAGGTGTGTAATATATGTATATGTTGAAATAAACTTTTTCCTGTAAAGTTGAAATTTATATATGTGCTTGTCTAGGCTATTTAAAGTAAATATGTACAATGACAGGCGATTCTGGCTAGCACATGTCCTTGACAGGTGAGGGGAAAGATGTTAGACGAGTGCGAGATAAATTATTATGTAAGAGTAGAAATCATGGGTAAAATATATGTATTTTATTAGTTTTAATTAAATCTATGTACATACGTTTTTAAATTAATCTTCATCTTCATCTGATAAGACCTGTTCTTCAGTTTCACTTGACTCATTTTCGGAAATCAGTAGGTTATTGTAATATTTCGTATATGGAAAGGTGAACGGCAATACACAACTTTTTCATTTAATAAAATATATGAATTCTATGTAGTTGAACGCAAGATCCAAGATATAATGTTATTATTAATCTATTCAAACTTTGTTTCTTTTCAGAAGATGACATCTGTCATAAAGATACTTATGATGATGACAGTAATGTTGACTTATCAAATGGAGATTAATTTAAAAACTTATGTACATAGATTTAATTAAAACTAATAAAATACATATATTTTACCCATGATTTCTACTCTTACATAATAATTTATCTCGCACTCCTCTAGCATCTTTCCCCTCACCTGTCAAGGACATGTCTTAGCCAGAATCGCCTGTCACTGTACATACTTACTTTAAATAGCCTAGACAAGCACATATATAAATTTCAACTTTACAGGAAAAAGTTTATTTCAACATATACATATATTACACACCTTTTGGTTAATTTAAATGTCCTCCCGAATCATCCGTGTTTACTGGTGAGGCTGTTGCTTTGTTAGAAGCAATCCGGTTCACTCTCTCCCATGACTTTAAACAGACTGTTATTTGTACTGACTCATTAAGCTGCATACTAGCTGTAAAGAGAAATCCCTTTCATAGTAAATTAAGGTCTTCAATTATTTTAAAGATTCGTGAAGAACTGTACTCATGTTTTTTAAAGGGTTTGGCTGTTACTTTGGCATGTATTCCAGGGCACTCTGGAATCTGTGGGAATGAATCTGCAGACTCCTG
This sequence comes from Eueides tales michaeli, assembly GCA_018249855.1. Classification (NCBI taxonomy): domain Eukaryota; kingdom Metazoa; phylum Arthropoda; class Insecta; order Lepidoptera; family Nymphalidae; genus Eueides; species Eueides tales. The sequence goes on along the minus strand of DWMZ01006012.1, from coordinate 4,227 downwards.
CGCAAAATTAGCCATCCAGTGTGGCAATTTGGACTACTTTTCTATTTCGGCCCAGGACCTGTTGGCCCTTGCATTAACTCATTTGGATGTGTCATGGACTAAATTTTGGAATTTATCAAAAAATCAGAAAGGTAAATTCTATGCTGCGATTCAACCTAATATCCCCAGGCGGCCATGGTTTTATTCTCAAAAATTTATTGAACGGAGGATAATATCGACTATTTGTCGCTTGCGCCTTGGACATTCATGTACACCTGTACATCTAGCTAAGATCAGGGTCAGGGACCATTCACTGTGTGAATGTGGCCTGGACGACGGTTCCCCTTCTCACATCCTTTTTACATGTCCCAAATTAATTCACCCCCTATACGATGTCCTTCCCCTCAAAGTTCCCCGTCCCCTTAATGTTCAATGTTTGTTAATGTTTGTGTTTAGTCCTCTATGTAAATTTTTATGTAAATATATTAGATATAACAATATTAAACTGTAGACTAACCTTTGTATTATATTTTTTTATTACTAACCCTGTGTGTTATGTACATCATGTATATATTTATTTTAACATATATAATTTTTTTTGTTATAGGTGAAGGCAATATTTAAGTAGATCTTCTTTTTATAACATGCATTCTTCTATTGTGTAATATAATCTGTTTTTTACCGTACAACCTCCTTCGTGTATTCTCCATACAACGTGACACTGGTGAAGTGATATGTGCTCAACTGGCACGCTCGGAACGCCATAATCAAAGAACCATACCATACCACCTTTTGGTTCACCTGTCAGGTACTTGTGCTCGTCGCACACGCCTGTCAATTTTTTTCTAAAATTTGCTTCTAATGAAGAAATTCGTATAAAAGTTTGAAGCTTACAGCGACAAGTTTTTTTTAAATTTTTTTTTACACTTTCAAACAGATAGGGGTTGATGACGTGCAGGGCTGATGTCTGCCAGGTGATGGTTACCGTACTTAGCATGCTATGACTCATCACTATAAGAATTTTTAGCCTTACAGGCATACCGTTACTCAGATGGTCCACTAGCTCTCCTACTATAAGAACAAGCCGTATAACAATATTAAAATATAAATTTTAGCAGAGATTCACGATCTGAAAAAATAAAATTGTGCACAGGTGATCGATTTCACTTGAGCGCTTAAAAACTTCGTAAAATATATTTTTAAATTATATTACATTCAGGCAGACTTCCCACACATGATTCTAAGGAAGTGAGAGTAGAAAAAAAATTATAGTTAATATTACTTCTGCATGGGACTTCTAGTAAACTTTGGTAGTTTATACAATCCGCTGTTAGTAGAAGTTTCGAATTAAAGTAGTAGCCTTTTTCAACAAATTTAAAAAGTTAATATCATGATATTCATAATTTTATTCTTCAATTTTTCTTACTTGTAGTAATAATAAATTGTTTCTTTAAAAATATGTTCTTTGTATTGCAGATGGCATCTAACTGAAACTGTCCACATTGTGATTGATCAAGGCGCCGTTGACAAGAATACAATCATGCATGCTCGGCATGATCGAAATGGTGTACGTTTGTAATAAAGCTCAGATTGTCATGTGATATAATACAAAATAGATATATTGATTCTTAGTAAAGCAGTTTATAAAGTAAATATCTTTGTTGATATCATATTTGTAATTTTAAACAGTTCTATCGCCTTTTATTAATATTTTGTAATATTTTGTATATATTTAGAATTCCAACGAACTGAAAGTGGGTATGCATGTCTGTTTACAATTTAAAAGTGTTCTCGATAACATTGGAATAGTTGTTGGCAAGTTCTATGTTTGATTGAATGTAAAACTTTGGATTTATTTATTTTCTTGTTGAGTTAGTATTTTTCAATTTTACTAGAAAGTTTCTTATATGTAAATTACATTGAGATTTTATTCTTTGCTGTGGTTAGGAATTAATCCATTAACAATTCTTCCGTAGGATGGAGTCGATAAGGTCGTACTCATATATCCATACTTTAAACATAATACTTTCAGCTTTTTTTCATTAAAGTTTATATATTTAATAATGTAAAGGAATGTTTTATCAATCAAAAAATTTAGACTATACTTTTGTATCGTATTTCTATACTCCGTAGTATAAGAAATAATGAAAAATAGCACCGGATCTAATATGTATTCGTAATACACCAGTTTTTATTATATTCTGTATAGTGGGTGCGTGTATGTGTGTTAATGTGTAGGATTGATGTGTGAATCTGTACTTATATCCGTCTATGTCATAACTCCCAAAGGATTTTGATATAGTATTTTCGGTTTAAAAAGTGACTTAGAACTTTATTATCAGGGGTTTCTAATTATCAATTATGTTTTTGGTTATATTAGCGAAAAGTTTGTCAGAAAATACAATTTAGGCAAGAGATTGCCAAGTGTAAGTCTCGAACTTTAGTTTGCGAACTCTATTTACACAGTGGGCTATGTTTTTAGCTAGGAAAGTAACGTAATGGTGTAATTGTACGTTAACAAATAAACAAAAAAAATATTTCACTTAATTCTTTCAAGGCATTTAGAGCAAGCCTTATAACAGTAATAAAATATAAATATTTTACACAGTAATTATTAAATAAAAAAAGATACTCGTATATCATTATTATTTAGAACGATTAAATGAGATTTCGCAACTACATTGTTTAATTCTAATATTTTGATGTATTAAATTTGTACGAGATCAGTTCGTTACTTTAAATTTTATATAAAACAAAAGTGACCTGTTCCTCTTACTCGGTAAATGGACTTAAAGTCAATAGTCAATACAGCGCAGTCGCACTCTTTATTTAAACCTCACTATAAACTGATTCTAAGTAGTAAATTAAATTTTAGAAGATAAAACAATATTATGTTTGTTTTATGTAAACATCAACAATATTTTGTATTCACATTTAAATCTAATAAATTGAATACCAGACAATGTAACTTTGGTCTTAACAGTAATTTATTATATTTAAGTAAATAACTTACAGTTGCCCGTGAAGTGCCGCTGTCAAGACTGCTTTGAGAAGATATAGAGGGTGTTCTCGCAAGCCTCGCGTGAGGTAGAGATGTCGCAGTCCGTGTTTCACTCAGTGGTTGCACCCGGCATTGTTCTTTGGGTATTAGCATCTCCTGTAAGAACAAATTAGATATTTATTTATAAACAAATAATATGGGAATACAAAGAAGATGTACGAAATATAATTATATATTTGTTTATTCCTCCAACGAAAACAAATGAATACATTAAAAAGGCACTTAAAAGATATGAGTACCGTAGCTACGTTTTATATATTAACAGATGAAAAAATTATACTCTCTATAGTAACGTGGAGTAGATAAAAATTCTCTCAACTCAGCTTCACGCTGTATCCCGTACATGGCGTGTGAGTGAGTGGCTAAACTCAACACCGCGTTTTGGCTTGTTACCAAAGCGAAGAAATGAAATACATTAAATAATTAATATATATATATTAAATATTTAATATTAAATATTTAATTTCCTCGAGTGGGGATCCAATCCACCATCAGTCGCGTTTACAGGTACATGCTTGTGCATAATCCAATAATAAGTCATTCATTTCTTTACTTTCTCTTCAAAGCGATAATATAAATTAATTAGTAGCCCAAAAACCCTTACTTTACACTATATATATCTGAAAATTACATATAATAAATAAGGGTAAGGTATTTTTATTGTTTAATATTTAATATCAACAGATATTAGCCAACTTGCGGCTTTGCGGCAACAAAGCAAAGCACGGCGTTGAGTTACGCCACTCAACACGCAATGCGTCAAATTTGCCAGAAAGTGAGAATCGGAACGGATTATGTGCATAATACAGCGTGAATCTGAGTGAGTGACTCTAAGGTAATTTTGATCATTAAAAACGATACTTCTAACACAATGTATCGATCATATTTAATTAGATAAGAAATAATGCTATAATGATTAATACAGGTCAAACTTTTCAAATTAAACCTAAAGTTCCTTATATTAGGATATTTATCCGATAATCTATAAAAATACAAACAACGGTTTATAAAGATTGTACAAGTTTTATGCAACCTTCTTAGTGTGTCGCAGTGATATTGTAAGCTTTGTTCTTTAAATTAGATTTATTTAATTATTTGCACTGTCAAACGTAAATTAGTATTTAATAGCACTAGTGAATCAAATAAAAAACTATCGATTTGATAAAATTGGTAAATAAAAAAATACT
>DWMZ01006011.1:0-10577 GCA_018249855.1 Eueides tales michaeli | reverse complement strand
TATATAGCATAGGTAAGAATATCGACTATATTTATAGACATATGCATAATGGTAACGTCTTATACGATAGTAATTGTTGGAAAATAAAATTATAACCCCAAATAACAATAAATTAGCTTTATGTTAAGCAAAAATATAAAAAAAATATCTCAATAAAAAAGTCTACATAAAAAACTCAATTTTCACTTCCTTCATTGTTCATATAACGTGAAAGATTTATTGCCCAAGTCAAGTAACATGACGGCATTAATTGAAAATGTAAACATTAAAAAAAGTGTCGGGCAATTGTCACCCGACGCGGCGACGGCCGCCCCCGGCGCTGCGGTTATCAGCAATTATGCAAATTTGCCGGAAAATTACAGTTTTCGCCGGTAATTGTTTCATGAGCCGCTCGTTTGCGTAACCGTCACTTAGTATGTGTAATAATATTGTTTTTATTTATGCGTTCAAATGTTTTACACGTGGCTTAGACATTTTAGTTATTTATTATATGTTATGTATAATGGTAGGAACGCGGGTATACCTACAAAGTTTTTTTTTAGCTTCACGCTGTATCCCACACATGGCAGGGTAGACAGAAGGAACAATCTAGTATTAAGATACTCTGTCCATAATAAAATATTTCTGTTACCAACATTCCGTCAAATTTGAGGCATTGCGTGTTTACGTGAATGAATAAATGAAAAAAATATATATCTTCTAGTTGCTTTAGAATCTACAATCTGTCGTTTTACAGTCTTACAGTCGCACGCTTATGCCCCTGCGCCACGACAGGTCTGAATTTACGTTTATAAAAGCTCTCAATCTCAATTTGACCTTATTCACAGTGTCCGATTGAGCTGTAATTTGCCTTACGACTTTAGATCTGATGATAATCAAACAAAATAAAATTAAAATGGTTGTTAATCCAAAATGCCCGCCGCTACAAGATGGCGGTTACAAAATTTTGTACAGCTCATTCAATATGAATATCAAATGAAAGGGTCCAATTGTAACATAGAAATATATAATAGGTGCATCATAAAAAAAGTATAGAAATTCAGTTTTTAAAAATATATTTTTTATTGTACCACAGTATTGTATTTTATACTTTGATAAAAACATTCAATATTAAAGTTTTTTAAAATATTTTTAAGACGTTTTATTTTCTCATATTTAGACTGCACTACATAAAGGAAAGACAAAGAATACCTGGTAGGTACTAAGAATTATCTGTTCTGTAATTTCTACCCAATTGCTGGGTTATTGAGTTTTAAGTTACGGAATCTATGCTATGATTTTTCTTATATCATAATAGCGAGGAAATAATTCATTTGTTTGAGTAGAATAGAGTAGAATCGGTCCCACAAAAGTCTCGATTGCATGGATTATTACGGTCATAATTACGGGCAGAATGTACTAAATACTAAATTTAAAAACGTATAAAAATTTGAACGAAGCAGAATTTGAACCCGCGCCTCTTGGAATCCGTCTAAGCGCTCTGACCACTAAGCCATTCGCTCTCACCGAGCTCCGTCGAAATTTTTATACGCTTGTTACAACTTATTTATGTTGTTTTTAGTTGAATAATATTAGTTTATATATATTATTATATTGTTTATATCCCCATAATAAACAAATATAATTTAGCTAAAGGCATCAGCACACCATATGCTATGAAAACCCACTTAACATTATAAGCGCGACATTCGAGAGAGGAAAACCGCAAGAGTACCAAATGACGCTTCGATAACGAACGCTGACCGCTAATTGAGAATCAAAAACCACATTGCACGTCAATTTGCCTTAATTTGTCACATTAACTTTATGCTTACACTCCATATAATATTAGTTAAATATAAATAGATTTTTTTATATGTTAAAAATAATAAGAAAAGGCTATATTGAAAAAAATATATAAAAATTGAACATATGGTATTTATGTATCAAATATATTTTTTATTATTTCTCTATTATATATATATGGGGCACAAACTGTCAAAGTTCAAATGTATACTAGCTTTTATCTGGAACTACTTTTTTATAGCCAAATAATTAAAAATTGTGGCCAGCCAGGTACAGAATTCTTACATCGATATAGGTCTAGTAATTACTTCTAAAGTCCCCAAACCTGCTACAGATATACGAGTAAATTGAAATAGGCTTACTAGTTTGAAAGCTATACTATTTTATATTGAAGTGGATGATTATCCTTTTATATGATAATTTTCGATATTGTCGACGTTTTACGTATTCAGATCACGCGATAAATGTCCACAACATTTTATGTGGTCGAAGCTAAAGAATTAATGTATATAGGATATTTCGAGGCCTGTCGTGGCGCAGCGGCACAAGCGTGTGACTGTAACCGACAGGTTATGGGTTCGATCCCCACTCAAGAAAATGAAATATTTAATATTTTCAATTTAAATATTTAATGTTTCATTTCTTCGCTCTGGTAATAAGGCTAAAGCGCGACGTTGAGTTCCGCCACTCAACACGCAATGCCTCAAATTCAGCAGAAAGTGGGGAACGGAAGTGGAACGTATTAACACTAGGTTCCCAGGTTCCCTCTGCCTACCCTACCATGTGCATGAATCTGGGTCAGTGAATAAGCGGATATTTTTAAAAATTTTATTGGTTGCTGTCCAAAATCTGGGTTAAGTTTTTAAAATTTTATTTTTATATTCCTATTGTCTATATAATTATTAGAGTTATTAATACCTAATTATAAGAGATGTTTTATCTTTTTAAGTATTTCATTAAACACTACAAATTCAATTGTTGATTAAGTATTTCATATATTTTATTTCTTAGTTTCATGACCTATTTTCTCTAATAATCGATTAAGTTTCTATTAAATCTCAATATAAGTGGAGGAACGTAATCGAGTGTCTTTATACAAGGTTCCCAAGTTCCCTCTGCATATCCTCTGCGAAATACAGTGTGAAGCTGAAAAAAAAGCTACAAAATCTGAAAAAAAAACGACACATCCTGAAATATACCAGTTGCTACTTTTCAAACCACAATACTTAAGCTAAAACAATCAATGAATAAATTCTTCAATAAAACTTGACGCCAGTCGCCATTTTATATTACAAGTACGTTATTTCCGTTTATATACAGCGCCCATACCAATTACCCTCCCTCTTGTAACCCTTTCAACCCTTCTATACCATTGTGTCAACTGTCAACTAGCAGAATTAAAAGTAGGCGTGTTAATTTTTTTTAAACGTCACCTGTAGGGGTGCTGAGTGGTAATAACTGGGTAGGAACCAAAATGACAGCCTTTTAAGCGATTTCAAAACGTTTCTGAACGAGTGGCAATTTTATTGTAGTATGATTTTATGTTTTATCCTTTTTTTATGTTGGGAGGAAATTTAAATAACTAGTATTTTTTTCTTTCATGGGTATAACCCATGATGATATGCATGTAGATTGTTTTTTTTATTAAATTAGTATAAATAACTATTTGGTGTAAAAGGTTTCTGTAATTTAACATTTACTATATACTAAAAGAAATCCTAAAATAGAGTAATCCATATCATATATATTTTTTTAAAGTAGGCAATAACAATTTACTATAGCTTTTACGTAAAAATCATACACGCCATTTTAAAGTGTAGTAGAATCATAGTTAAACATATATCATCTTTCACTATTTGTTTTATATGTTCAAGTTTCTATTAGAAACTTAAAAATATAAAAAAGTAACTACAAGTTTAAATATAAAATTTTCTATTATTTTTGTAAGGACAGGCGGACCGTCGAACGGATCGTGCCTCAATGACAGCTGCTCGAGCGGTCACGCGAACTGTGTAAGCTCATAGCTACGTTTATGAATTATAAGGATATCATACACATATATTACATACTAGCGATCTGCCCGTGGTTTCGCGCGCTTGAATCACATTTTTTTATTTACTTATTTCAATTAAAAGTAAAGATTTGTTCCAATGACATTATCATTTTTAAAACAGTATCAATATGTAACAAAAATTTTAGTTAAATAAATAATTTTGATATAATTTTGTAGACCTTAATATTTTCTATTGGCGTTACCTTTGCATTTATTAACCGATTTTAACCAAATAAACTAAATGTTACGTGGAGGTTGCCATAATATAATATTTAGAACTGCATTTAAATCTGGTTCACCGTTTCTGAGATTAGCGCGTATCAACACACCGACAAACAGACAGACAAAAATTTTGAAAATTACTATTTTAGGCCCAATTATATTAATAAACGTTCACTATAAGTTATTTTTTAATATAACTTCCATGTATAGATATTGATGGGTTATTAATAACCTATTTCAAAATGTAAATATAGTAAGTAGGTACATAGATTCATTATAATATACTAAACATATAAGTCCATACATTCACAGTAAGTCGTTTTAGATTCAAAGCTACAGACTTTACGTCCAAGAATTCAATGTCACACTTTTCCAAGCACAGAAATTTTAAAGAAACCTAGGATTAAGATACTCCGTTGTTCTACTGTATCGCCGATTGTTCGAAACATCGTATATTGAGTGGCGAAACTCAACGCCGCGCTGAGTATTTCCAAAAAAAAAAAAGGATAAAATTGTAATCCTTAGACACCTTACGGCTTATATACTCTGCCTTTTATTTTACTTTTAAATTTGTAATCTATTCTTATAGAAACGAAATAAAATTGCAGTAATAATATAATAAAGACAGTGACAGTTAGGCAAGTGGTCACGCAATGTTACTATTACTTTAACGTATATCTTACTTAACTTAACTGTAGTCACATTGCCAGGTCAATGGTAAACATAAATATTTCAATTTTAAATTAAAGAAGATGTGATGTATAAAACTATTTTGTCTTAAACGACGATAGGGATAGGTACGGACTGATATTTTTTTCTTTTCTTTTTTTCCCACATAAGGCAGGATATGCAAAAAGAACATGAGAACCTAGTGTCTAGACACTCCGTTCTGTTCCCCACTATTGCGTGTTGAGTTGTGGAGCTCAACGCCGCGCTTTGCCTTTTTATCAGAGCGAAGAAATAAAAATATTCAATATTTCATTTGAAAATATGATATATTTCATATGACTAGTCAAATTTCGATTTGACTAGTCTATTTATTAAGGAAGGCTATATATATATACCTTACATCACTCTAATCGATTTAATGTAACCTCAGTGGGTGCCTGTAGTCGAAAAGTTGCCTCAGGTATGTAATTAGAATGTGACATGGTGTGTCATTCACAATTCTTAGTTATTACCACACAGCTCGTAATGAAGCCGCCGCTAAAAGTAAGTAACGTATAAAAATACTCATATTTATAATAATATCGTAACGGATACTTACATGGAAGATGGAAAAACATGTTATTTATAATTTAACAACATAATAGAACCAAAAAATGTATTGTTTTTGTTTGTGTTCTCGTTGTCTTTTTGTCTTCGCGTTTGTTTGTATTTTTCGTAAGTTCGTTTTTTATTGCATTTCTGCAGGCTTCCTTGCAGAAATGCTGTTTTGCTGTGCTCCAATCTGCTTATACATAAAAAATATACTATTTTAAATAATGTTTTTTTACAAAATTGCTGTAAATAACTGTTCAATTAAATTTTCGGAAACTTCATTTCCCAACATAGACATATTTTAAAAATTAACATTATAAGTAAACGAAAGAAATTCAGTTTAGTAAGTTAATAAAAACCTTTTGAGACTTGTCGTGGCACAGGGGCACAAGCGTGTGACTGTGCGACTGACGCGACAAGGTTGTAGGTTCGATCCTCACTAGAGAATTTAAATATTTAACGTTTTTATTACTTTGCTCTGGTAACAAGGCAAAGTGCGGCAATGAGATTCACCACTCAACAAAAACTACTTGACGGAAAGTGGAGAACTGACCGGAGGGTCTTAAAACTGGTTACCAAGTTCCCTCTACCTACCCTGACAGTTGTAATACGGCGTTAAACTCGATAAATTAGAGTACATTGTTCCAGCGGGCGAAGTCACGAGAAAACCACTAGTTAAAAATATGTATGTAACAATATCGATGACAGTATATAATTGATTTTACTATTTACAATGATCAAACAATCAAATTGAAAACAAATTTACGTTTATTACTGCGCTGGCACACTGAGACGGCGTTCACACCTACTTGATTGCGTATATGATATTTATGGACGTACGTCGTATACATTATTTCAATGAAAATAAGCTTGTTATTTTATTGTTGAATTTATTGAATGTAGCTTATAGGATTTATTTGTGGAAGCTTTTTTTTATTTGGATAAGCAATGAAAATTTTATATTAAACTCTATAACTAGATAAATCACGTAGGTATATACATTTCGAACACTGCTGTAGTCCGAGTTCGCGGGTAGACTATACTAAATATAAGTTTTTAATTCGGTTAGAGATTCTCAAGGGTAGCCAAAGAAAAACCAAAAAAATAAATAATTTTTAAATAGCCCGTAGTAAAAAGAAAAAAATTAATAATTTTAAAATAGCCCGTTCTCATTAAAAGACTTCTATTACCCGTATTCGGCTGAATTCTGTATACGCATTGCTTGTTTAGTGGTGGAATTCAGAGTCGCGCTATGACTCAATATAGCGACGTTGACTTCCGCCACTCAACACGCAATGCCTCAAGACGGAACGGAGTGTTTTAACACTAAGTTCCCAAGTTCCCTCTATCTACCCTGCCATGTGCGCCAATCAGCGTGAAGCTGAGTAGTATAGAGTAGAGCTACGCTTTATATTAAGTATTAAATTTCCTCAGAGATTGAACTCATAACATTTGTATTTAAGTATCACGGCACGATAGGCCAATTATTTAATAAAGAAATGAAAAGTCAATATTAAATATAAGAAATATAATTATTTCACATTGTGATATCTTACTTGAAAAGCGTTTATATTTAAAAAAAAGACAGTATACATACCTGGTAAGAAATTTAATTAAATTTAATACACAACTCGTATATACTTTCGTCCTATATGGAAATCAGGCTTCATATAAAATCGGATTCACTACCACTTTAGAAGTAGACAACGATCATCTCACCACTTTAGACTCCATAGTTCTCTTTACCCAACATAATGATTTCAACACACAGAAAGCTCAAACCTTATAAATATTTCATTAAGCCGTTGGCCCCTAGCAATACCATCACTTGTAAATAATTCACATTATATATGTACGTACCAACAATCCTTCACCCAAAATAACTGATTATGAATGATGAAATGGCGTCTCAGCATTTTGGTTGACTAAATTTCAATCCTTGCTCAAATAGGTAGGGGATGGAACGCAAATATCTCAATTACAACGTTTATTAATCGTGGGGGGTGATTGTTAATCATGCTTTGTCTCGGCAAATATTACTCTGTGACCCGTTATGTGCTTGTACTTAATTGGAAGGGTTGTTATAAAGGTTGGTAAATAGGCTGACTTTTTTCAGCCTCACGCTATATAATAATATCTTCGATTTTCGCGATTGTTACACATTTTAAATGAAACACTTTTAAACGGATTAATCGCGTACCTATGTTGTTTTTTACACATTTTTGAAAACCCGACGTTTCGAACACTTTACAGTAGTCCGTGGTCACGGGTAGACTACCCTACTGTTTGAAACGTCGGGTTTCCAAAATTGTGTAAAAATCAATATACGCGATTAATCCGCTCACGCTGTATACCTTATTTAGCAGTGATAGCAGAAAGGACCTCACTAGTTTTTTTTTACTAGACTCTAAGTTGGTTTTTGACATTTCAAATCACTAATTTGTCTGCTCGATTTTGAGACATTTTGCAATTGAATGGCATAGTTCAACGCCGCGCTTTACCTTGTTAGAGAATGAAAAAGAAAGATATTTCATATCCTGAATGGATATTAAGATTTACAATTATCGCGTTTGACGTTAGATTTTGTATTCTTGCGCCGATTGCTTTCATTATTAAAATATGCATATATATACCAACATATATGCCTTTTTGGTGAAATAGAACAACGTCTAGATGTCTTCTGAATCAAAACGTACGTTGGTTTGTTAATAAGTTGCTTAGTCATAATAACAGCATCTTTCTAATTTCTTTTTCATCTAACCAATTGTCAATAAAGCAATAATGTAGACAAATTTAATTTAGTTAAGCCTCTGTATCGTCCATTTAGAAAGATCAATTTGGGAGAAGTTTTTATAAAATCTGTAATTTTGGAGTTAAGTTCAAGTAAATCGGACCGATCACCATTACCATCCTTCAAACAGGAAAGACACGCGTAATCTCAGGATAAGTTTCCAAAAAATTTGAAACCTACTTTTTGGGGCGATATATGGATTTTCTAGTTTCACGTATAATCCCGTAATTCAATTTTTCCCGTATAACCACACGCTATACACGCAAAGGGAACATAGAGTAAGACACTTTTTTTTAAAAGTTACAACATCCGTTTATAAAAACGAAATCTTATCAATCTTGTTCTAATATTCAAGAAAAAAATGACAGCGTTCATACTACACGTTTCATAAATAAATATAACCATATACACGGTTGTCGTGAACCACGTTTACTAACAAATTAATTATGATCCTTATCAATTCTTATCATTCCTGGTAGTAGATTATGTTCCGGAATTCCTAAAAAAGCTAGCAAATCTACGTTTCTGAATAAATAAATATATTAAATGTCATCAATTATGTGATATAAGTGTATGTATAACTTGTATATTGAGGCCTGTTGTGGGGCAGGGGCGCAGGAGTGTGACTGCAATGACAGGTTGTGGTTTCGAGGAAGTGCGAGGAATAAAATATCCCGGAATATGGCGTGGAGCAAATTTAATAATTTGAATTTTAAGCTTCTTATTTTGTTATTTTATTTCATTTTCTATTTTATTTTGTTCCTTGTTGATAACCACAATGTGTTCTCTTCTCTCTTTTACAGTCATCCACTTCTAATGGTTGGAAGAGGTTTCTTTTAAAAACTTCGTAATTCTGCGGATTTCAGTACTACAAAAATGTTATATTACGCACTGTGTCAATCAATAGTGAAGTTATGTGTAACTGTGTGGGGTGGTGCCGCTAAAACCCATTTCTCTCAGATTGAAGAAGCTCAAAGAGCAGTGCTGAAGGTCATGACCTTCAAACCATTTAAACATTCGACGTCCCAGCTTTATAATGGATATAAAATACTTACAGTACGTCTACTGTTTATTCTTCATACAATACTATAGAAACACAACTCCCTAAAGTACAGCCGAAATTTATTAAATAAAAGGTGCGCTCATAAAGTATGTCCTAACAAAACGTCAAAAAGCTCACTAGCCAGACGACACTACGATATACAAAGTGTACATCTCTATAACTCAATTCATAAGAACTGCAACAAATACTCACTGAATAAAAACAAATGCAAAATCACTATAACTAAGTGGCTACAAACTAAAACCTATGAAGAAACAGACAGTCTGCTTCTTAGGTCTATATAAATGCAGCATTTAATCACAAATAAATACATCACAATAAATTTAATCAAAATATCTTACTATATCTGCTTAATATAGCCTAAACATAACACACACATACACACACAAACGTACACACACACAGACACTCACACACACACACACACAAACATACACATGTTTATTAATTAGTAAAATAAGAGATATTTTTATGTAATAAAAAAATAAAATCCAGCAATAAATGATCAATCCGATGCGTTGTGTGTGGGTGTGTGTGCGCCGTGTGTGTGTGTGCACGTGTGTGTGTGTGTACGTGTGTGCGTGTGTGTGTGTGTTATGTTTAAGCTACATCGAGCAGATATAGTGAGTGCGTGAACCCTGGCCCCAAATTGAGGATCAGGATCCATTATCTTATTTGAAATCATTATTTGTACTGTTAAATTAATGTCATTTATTTGTTTTATTATTAGTCTGTGACAATAAAGTTATATTACTTATTTTTTTATATATATATATTTTTTAGAAGTAAGCCACTTTTGTTAATATATTTAATATATATTTTTTCAGTAGAATAAAGAATATATGTAGATGACCCGCAGTGCAGATATACAGAATGGCAGGTATTAGCGATGATGTCAAGGCAAGAAGGAAAAATAACGCGCTCATGTGGATCTGGCACGTCGAAGAAATGAGTAATATGAAAGAGCGATAAAAAAGATTTATAAACGAAAAGTGAGTAGTAAAAGAGGCAAGGGAGTCCTGGATCGACTTTCGAAAACACAGTATCTAGAACTGGAGGAAGGTCGTATAAGAATCATGAGGACTCCCCGGATAACATGTATAAAGGTGTTGATGACAATGGACGAGGCTTAAGAGCATACATCGAGGTCGTAGCGTTTGGCGCTCCTTTCTCTCTGGCTACCCTAGGCTACATCGTGAGCTAAAAAAAGGGAAGAAAATCTGTATCATATTTTTAGTCTATTTAAATTTTTTGGCTCATATATAAGAAATAATAATATCTATGTAACAAAGCTAAATTTGTGTCTCAAGCTAGAAAAGCTATTTACTTATAATCTGTGAAGACATTAGCGCGAAGTTATCAAAACGCGCAGCTGTGGGTTTCCACGGGGTTCCCATCAATAT
>DWMZ01006010.1:0-10578 GCA_018249855.1 Eueides tales michaeli | reverse complement strand
CGATTCACTCCTCACTTTCCGAATTCAATGCATTGGGTGTTGAGTGGCTAAACTCTTTGCCTTTTTATCAGAGCAAAGAAATTAAATTAGAAGGGACATCGACCTCACAACGAGAGGCCTTTCACAATTCGGAAATGGTTGAATGAAGTACATAGACTCTCTTTCTTTCTTTACTAATTTAAGTAAAGTATAAATGTATTTCGATGCAGATAACAACATACAACATATTTAACGAATAATAACGACTTGCGGCAACTGTGAATTCAAATATCACACGTCTCAGATATCTTGTATTAATTAAATCGTGTGCTTCCTGCTTCAATCACCTTCTGACTGCAATAGAAATTTAAAACATAAAACATAGTTTTACATACTTTTTTTAGCTCTTGGCAGGAAAGGCAGAGGGAAATTTCCTTTCCGCCAAATTAAGGGCATTGCGTGTTGAGAGGCCAAACACACTAAATACATATTTAAATTGAAAATATTAAATATTTCAATTCCTCGAGTGGAGATTGAATCCACAACCTGTCGCGTTTACAATCATATGATTGTGGCCCTGTGCCACGACGGGCCTCGAGCTCTTGCATAATATTATGAATATAAAAGCTAAAGAGTCAAAAACAGTGTAATCTTGTATACATCTATATTAACTTTAGCTTAATGATATTATCGGCAGGTAGCAGTATTTGCAGAGTAAGCCTGGTGGGGAGATACTCTGTTCTTATTTCAAATGGGAATAGAATTCACCATAACACGCATTTTTTTATCCCTGCGCTACATTGCCTCATTTACTAATGAAACTCGTAGAAAATGTATAATGAATATAAAATAAAAAATAATTTCTTGCCGTGTGATTCCGGCTTAGAATAGGATCACCCTAGTACTAACGGTGTCATAAGAGGCGACTAAAGTACGAGTAGAAGAGTCACGTTGTCAGCAATGACAACACGCATGGGCAGACTCGACCGGATCATTACCACCCCCGGCATTTAAAACCAGCGTTAAGTAGTGGCTTTGGCCACTGCGTTTCGCATTGGGTAATGCCGGGCCCCGGCAACGCACATGTAGCTCCTCTGGTGCTACACGGGGATGTGGGTGGCGGTGATCATTTATCATCAGGTGACCCGCACGCTCGTTTGCCGTTTCTTTTTCATAAAAAAAAAATATATATTTCGCCTATCTATTATAATATATTACTACTTTGTAAGCCAATTTCCGTTTTGGTAGCTTGTGTGAAATCAATGCAGTAAATCTTCTCGTCAATTGGGGACGGTCCCAAAGACTAGATTTTTTATTGAATCCAATTCAATTACTATATCTTCAAAACCTTTAAAGATATAGTAATTGAAATGGTTTTATTATTTATGATAGCTGATTTTGATAGTCTTCTTATGAATTATTGAATTTTTTTATATAAATAAGATTTTTCCTTCATATGTTGAAGTCGAATCTTTTACCTAAACACATATAAACTACTGCTTAAACTATAGTTTATTTACTGAATTACGAAAATAAAACAGTAAGTATTGAAATTGCATTGTATTTCGATTCGGTCTCTGATTGATCTACGCTTATTTTTTCTTAACTACAGTTTAATATAGCTGTATATTTTTACTCGTAGCATTATTCATAATAACCAGACAATATTACAAATAATGAATTTTGGGTAATATTTCATCACTTGTGCCATAACCCGGTTTTTTTTTGTAATTTTTTTCTTCATATGTCGTATATACTACGTAAATCTCTTTATATGTGATAAACAACTGCTTAAACTATAGTTTGATACTGAATTACGAAAATAAAACAGTAAGTATAAAAATTGCATTGTATTTCCGGTCTCTGATTGATCAAGGCGTTTTTCTTGTCCACTATAATTTAAAAAAGTTTTATATTTTGTATTTCCAAACGGTCACGTAGCATCGTACATAATAACCAGACGATATTATAAGTAATGAAGTTTAGATAATAATTCATCAGTTGTGCCATAACGCTCACCATTTATCGTTAATATGCCCGGACCTTATAGATAATACCCATATTAATTACTTCGACCATAATAAATTTCAGACTTAAGAATATGGATCTCAAATGAAACATCAAACCAAGTTAATAACCATGATTTTGTTTTCATGTAAATATAATAATAAATTTGCGACCACACGGGGGATGTCTCCATATAAGGCCTAATGATAACAAGAGTAATCCCCGATTTTGTTCATTAGGTTTGGCGTTTTAATTGCAAATCTATACTCTAAGCCATTTTGAAGTAATTTACCTACGTATAGGGATTTGGAATAAGTATATATTTTGTCTGGAAAAGTTTTTGCAAGATTAATCTAATAGTTATAATAAAACACCATATGACCAAGTCAATCAGTGCTGTACCGTAAAAGAATACTGCCAAACGGATCAATGACGATGCAAGTACATCTGCATGTAAACATAGTTTTGCATTAAGTGGAATTAATTTGTGTTCTTCGTATCATAGACTTATCTATACATAGGTACAAACAACTAAAGAGTACCTAAAAAGAAAGAAGATATATGAGAAAACATATATTTAGAGTTTTAGAACATATTCTTAGAGATTTACATTTATCGATGTAAACCAAACAATGATTTTCAATTGTTTTATATGTTTATTATACGCCACTGATTTTAATTCAGTTTTTAGTATTTTATTTTGGCCAGCTTCCCTAAATATTTACGGTTTGTTTACTTAAATCTGCTCTTACATAAAAGATTTATTTTTTGAAAATAGTTAAATCGACAATTTTATTTGTTGATTTGGTCAGCCAACTCTATATTTCAATGTGAATATAATGTATTAAAAAGCTAATGTTGTTATAACAACAAAAGTAATTCAGATTAGTAAAGTTATATTACAAAACATCAGTAAATTGGTTCCTTGCTTTTATCCCAAATACCTAAGTACAAAAATAAAAAACAAACCAAATTGTTATTTATTTATACCTATCACATTATTATCGTACCATAAATATTAATTTTCTACAACTTGACAATAGTTTAATAGAATATGATATATATTTTAAATATTTTGTACAATAAAATTCAATTTCGCTGCTCCGAGAAGAACGTTGGAATCCCCCGCTGAATCGTAATATCGATGCTTTGTAGAAAGCAACAGAAGGAACTTTACTTTGACTGGTGGGGCTTTTCAAACAAAATTTTATATAGCGACAAAATTTTACATGCTACCGAATAATTCTCAAGTAAAAAAATAAATTAACAAATACAAATAAAGAAAAAAGTCTTGTTTTGGTATTATCTACTACATTACTAAGGCGAAAGCCGTTGTGGTGCAGCGGCACAGTGTCTAACTGTGTACAAGACGATTCTTGTTGTGATTCTCCTCTTACTGTAAAAATACTAAATTCCGCCTCTCAAAACGCAATATCTTATAAATTCAGCGCTGCCTGGTAAGAATGTATTTAGAATAGTTTTTCCCTATTTACCCCGCTCTATACATTATACATCTTGTAGCCAAAGATAATAAGTAGAAAATAAAGATAAATTCGGAATTATTTAAGTAATTTAACTGCATAAATAAAAAAAATCCTATAAAGAGAAATATTAAATGAGATGTGTGTGTGTATTGTATGTGTGTGTGTGTGTATGTGTGTGTCTGTGTGTTTGTGTGTTTATGTACGTAAATAGCTCAAAATTAATAAAATACATACTTTATTTATGCTTAGATTAGATAAGCAAACTTGTCCATTAATATTTACCACCCATCGTGTGCCATTTTTAAAATAACGAAATCTAAATGAGATAACATTTATATATTTAGAGATGGGATATTAAAATTTATTATTTTACACATTTTGTTAGGTTGACAATTCTAGCTTAGTGCTAAGACACTCTACTCCTAATTTACATTCCAATTTTCCATACATAGCGTCTTTACAAGTTGAATTCAAACTCCCTGGAAAAATAAAAATAACTAAATATAATAATTTTGCTTCGTGAAAATTGAACCCAAAGCTCTTAAGTTTTCAGTTTCATTCCACTACGACAGCGCCTTTTTGTATCATAACGCTACTGAGCCTATTGTAAAATTAGTGTCAAAAATGTTTTAAACAAGAATAATAATTATTTAAGTATCTTCATTACAGACGCTTAAGTGCTTTACATCAGAGCATCATCGTCTGGTAACTTTAGAACATTCTCATACAAAACTTTTTATAATATTGTAAATCTAAATATGCCCGAGACGAGTTCTTAGAGATAAATTTATTTAGGACGAACGAAATATTGTTTTTCATATTTACAACTATAAGTACACGTAAGTACTTATCAAAAAAAATTAATTATAGGTACATAAATTTCTTTTTTAGAGTTTTTTTTTTAATTTAGATTTTTCGTTTATTTTTAGTCAATAATTTGTAAAGTAGGGAATAAAGTATCTTAAAACTAAAAAAACTAGGTTCCCAGATTCTCTTTTATGCTTTATCAGCTATGTGCTGCTTTTTTAGCGTAACCCTTCAGCGTATTACATATTATGTAAACTTATTTTATATTCTAAAGCATTTATATTTCATATAAATATTTAGTTAAGAATGCTTTTATCAATAAAAAGCACGAGTAACATGAAATATGTAATATCAATTCGAAACAGATACTAACTTAAAAAAAAAATGCAAAAGAAAGAAAATGAAACCTACACGTATATAAATGCGGCACTCCTCACCGCAAGTTAAGGGGAAAACTGAAGAACTCCCAACCATCGCCCACTGTATCGGGATATTCCATGACATGAAAAAAAATAGTAGTAGACCGCCACTCAACTCGCAACGCCTCAAATTCGGGGGAAAGTAAGGGAACCTAGGAAGGTTCCCTTTGTCTATCCTGACATATGCGGGATACTGCGTAAAGCTGAGAGAGTGACTGAGTAATAATAACATGAAACCAACACTTACCTTACAAATTAATTACCGAATATAAACAGATTAAGGAAGCTCTATCCTTCTACATATATATTTTATGTGAGATCTGTCCTGCGGCGGATCTAATGGCCATTTCGGAAGCGAAGAAGTCACTTTATTGAAGCAATTTCAACCCATTTGTTACTATCTAACAGACGCGCCATTTTGTCTGTCCTTGCAAATATTCACACTTACTTATATTATGTGTGCTTAGAAAATATATATAAATTTAGAACAAAATAGATGATAGGAAGATTAAATTAAAAAAAATAATATAATTAGTACATAATTTACAGTTATAATAATAAAGTACGATTTTTATATGACGAATTTAAACAGTCATTAAAATTGAATAATCTTTGAGAAATCGTGTACAATTATTATTTCAACTTCAAATTTTATCTCTAGACTTTTCATATAAATTGTAGATATTGTGTGGGGCTTAACGCTACATTTTACTTTAAAAGAATAAATAAATAATAAAACAAACAAACGTACTTTGATACAAACATTGTAATACTGGCGACCCGCCCGCTTCATCAGCTTAAATTACACTACGAGTATTTTATTTACCAATCTGAATTCCTTTCTTGTTCTAATAACATTATCACTGGAAAACCGATATCTATATATTAGGGTGTTCAAAATCACTATTTTGGGTCTATTGCATTAATAAAAGTAGAAAACATTAAGTAAAGTTTTATTATATCTTCCATATACAGACACTGATCGGTTACAGTTTTATTATAAGTATGGATTGTTAATTGTTTTATATCTATCTATAATTATTTGAGTCTTTTTGTTGTTTAAAAAAATGTTCAGTTTGTTATTTTACTGGAGTACTAGTTTCACACATGTAATGCATATAATAAAGAAAGATCAAGTCCTAGCATTTCTCCACATTTCAAACAAGTCGAGTTCAGTAAGCAACTCAGCTTATATTAAAGCTCAAGCTCAAGTTATATTAAAGCTTTAGTTTAATAATTTTTTAAATACTCTTTTAAGCGAAATAAGAAATATTCCATAAGAAATGTTACCAAAGGACAAAGAGTAGCAAATTCTGTCGTCATAATAAATATTTTATAGTAAAATAGCTGGCGATAAAGATGAAGCATAATTTTCAACCTTCAAAACTAAAACGGAGTCAATCAATTGTTATCTGTTTTGTACTGTTTACTGTATATTTTGTTTATATAGATATATAGTGAATTTATTGCATTGCGTGTTAAATGGCTAAACTTCACCTTGTTACCTTAGCGAAGAAATTAATATAGAATGGGGATTGAATCTACAACCTGTCATGTTTTTATGATGAGATGATGATATGTGAGGGCTCACACAAAAAATGATATAGTAGGACAGGTGTTTTTATAACGTTGATTTTTTGGATTGATATGGGTCTCTCTCTCTCTCTCTCTCTCTGTCTCAGATATCTCGTAAAAGATAAGTCCTACAGGAAGCATCCTGCATCAATCCACTTTTGACTACAACACATTTTTATAAAAAGCTATATATCTATGGTAGGTAGAGGGAACTAAGGAACTTAATGTTAAGAAACTCTATTCTGTTACCTACATTGTGCTGAATTTGAGACATTGCGTGTTGAGTTGTAGAATTAATGACGCCGTGCTTTGTCTTGTTACCAGAGCGAATAACGAAATCATTAAATACATATTTAAATTGAATACATATTTAAATTGAACATATTTAAATTGAACATATTTAATATTTCATTTCCTCGAGTGGGAATGAATCCGCAACTTGTCGCGTTTACAGTCATATGCTTGTGGCCCTGTATGTGAGCTCTTGTATAATATTATGAATTTAAAAGCTTACGAGTCAAAAACAGGGTAATGTTCTATACCTCTATATTTGTTTTAGCTTTATGTTATATCCGACACATAGCAGAAAAGGCAGAGTTTACCTGATGAGATATATACTCTGTTCTTATTTCTAATCTCTGTTTTTGTTCTATTCAAGTGGGAATAGAAACAAAAATTGTCGCGTTAACACGCACATTTGTATCCTTGCGCTACGACAGCCTCATTTACTTCTGAAACTTGCAGAAAATGTATAATAAATATAAGATAAAAAATAAAGATATCTCGCATCTCTATATTGACTTTCTAAGCCAATTTCCTTTTTGGTAGCTTGTGTGAAATCAATGCAGTAAATCTTGTCGTCAATTGAGGACGGTCCCAAAGACTAGTATTTTTTATTGAATTATGAGATACCCCAAAACCTTTGAAGATACAATATTTGAAACGGTTTTATTATTTAGGATCGCTGATTTTGATAGTCTTCTTATGAATTATTGAATTTTTTTATATAAAATAGTTTTTTCCTTCATATGTCTGAGTCCAATTTATTACCTAAACACATATAAACAGCCGCTTAAACTATAGTTAAATACTGAATTACGAAAATAAAATAATAAATATCAAAAGTATTATTACGGTCTCTGATTAATCAACGCGTGGTTTTTCTCCACCATAGTCTAATGTAGATGTATATTTTAACTACCCAATGGTCACGTACGGAAATTATACGTAATAACCAGCCAATATAATGAAATTTAGATAACATCTGATAAAAACTCATCCGCTGTACCATAGCGCTCTCCATTTATCATTTTATCCGTGTGATTCCAGTTTAGAATAGCATTCCTGACACTGATGGTGTCGTAAGAGGCGACTAAAGTACGTGTAGGAGAGTCACGTTGTCAGCAATGGCAACACACATGGGCAGACTCAGCCGGATTATTACTACCCTCGGCATTTAAAACCAGCGTTAAGTAGTGACTTTGGCCACTGCCTCTCGCATTGGGTAATGCCGGTCCCCGGTGCCCATCCACCTTAAAGACAGAAAACGCACTTGTAAGAACTCTGCTCACCGTTACATGGGGCTGTAGGCAAAGGTGATCACTCACCGTCAGGTGACCCTTACGCTCGTTTGCCGTGTCACTTCCATAAAAATAATAATAATAAAAATAATATTTTTCTTATATAGGTAGTTTATATCCTTATTAATTACTTCGCTCATAATTTATACAGGCTTAAAAATGTGGATTTCAAATCAAACTAAGTTAATTGCAATGATTTGATTGTGATGCAAATTAAATTTGATACCATTTGGGGCGATCATTGCTGTAATAAGGATAATATTGCTGCAACTACAACGCCAAACTTGGCGGTGTAGTTAGAAAAAATATACTCTACGCCATTTTGCCACGTCGAGCGAATGAGGGAAAAATGAGTTGTAAGAAAAGAAGGGAATGACCTACGTTGACGTTCGAAAACACGGTATCTACGATACTGGAGGAGGGTCTCGTAAAAAGCATGAAAACCCCGTCATCTTCATACATGCCCATGTAAGAGTTTTATGACAGTGGACGAAGCCAAAGTAGTATGCCGAGACCGTAGCATTAGTCGCTCCGTTCTCACTGGCTACCCTGCTAAAGATACAGCGTGAAGCTAATATAAGCTTTTTGTAAGGGTATCGATTCACGCTCATCTCAGAAATGACTAAACTGATTTGAATGCAATTTTCATTATTTTTTTTGGCAAGCGTTCTTATTATTTGAAAAAAGTTATATCGAAAAAATATGTACAATTTTTTAATTGATTTGATCAGCCATTAGAACAGGACGTTAATTCAGATTAGTAAGAAAACAATAAAGTAGGTCAAGCGGACTAAGCCGCGACCAGGACGCTGGTAATTAATAAAGATATATTGTTACACTTTAATTATTTTGTTCCTTGCTTATATCTTAAATACCTAAATAGAAAAATAAAAAACGAAGCTCAGAAATAAATTGTTATTTGTACATATCGCATTATTATCATACCATCATTATTATTTTTTTAACTGATAATTATAAGACGATACGATATTTTTTACAATTTGACAATAGTTTATTAGAATAAGACATACATTTAAAATATTTTCATTTTCGCTGCTACGGGAGGAACGCACGTTGGAATCCCCCGCTGAATCGTAATACCGATGCTTTGTACGAGTAAGAAGCACCAGAAGGAACTTTACTTTGACTAGTGGAGCTTTTCAAGCAACATTTTATAAA
The DNA here is from genome assembly GCA_018249855.1 of Eueides tales michaeli. Lineage (NCBI taxonomy): Eukaryota > Metazoa > Arthropoda > Insecta > Lepidoptera > Nymphalidae > Eueides > Eueides tales. The sequence goes on along the minus strand of DWMZ01006010.1, from coordinate 1,548 downwards.
GCGACAAATTCTGCATAGCTACAAAATAACTCTAAGGTAAAAAAATAAATGAAAAATCAAGTGATGAAATAAACTTGCTGTGATATACTCTATTATTTTTCTTAGGAAAAGACCATTATGGCTCAGCGGTGTCCTACTGTACACGCTGCTTCACGTTGAATCCTGCACATAGCAGAGTAGGCAGAAGGAACTTGGAAAGTTCTAGTGTTAAGACACTCCGTTCCCCCCTTTCCGCCCTACATTTCCATTGTGTGGTGGAACTCAACGCTGTCTTTTTTTCCTTACTACCAGAGCGTAGAAATGAAAACAATAAATATTTTAATTAAATATTTCAATTCCTCGAGTGGGGACCGAACCCACAACTTGTCAGTTACAGTCACACGCATGTGCCACTGCGCCACGACAGGACTCGTATTGTATACAAGACGTTGTTATATTATATTATATTCGATTTTCCCGTTATAGTAAAAAGACAAAACGCCTCTTTGAGTTCCGTCTCTCAAAAGGTATCTCAAAAAACATCTTAAAACAAAATCTGTACTAACGTATATAAATATTATTCAAATGATTCAACTCTAATAAAACCATTTTTACTCAGAAATAAATTAGATTATTTGATATCGGATACTGAGATTTTAATTTTGGCAGAACCTCTTTGTAATCATAACGCTGCTAAGCCTATTGTAAAATTAGTATCAAAAATGTTTAAAACAAGAACAATAATTATTTAAGTATCTTCATTACAGATGTTTAAGTGCTTTACATCAAAGCATCACCGTCTGGTAACTTTTGAACATTTTCATACAAAACTTTTTATAATATTGTAAATCTAAATATGCCTGAGACGAGTTCTTAGAGATAATTTTATTTGGGACGAATGAAATATTGTTTATATTGTTTTAATTTTACGTGTAGGCACTTATCAAAAAAATAATTAATTATATATACTTTTTTTTAATTTAAATTTTTCCTTTGTTTTTAGTCAATAAGTAGAGAATAAAGTGTCTTAAGACTGTAAGACTCGGTTCCCAGACTCTCCTTTATGCTTTATCTGTTATGTGCTGGATACAGTGTTAAGCTAAAAAGGCAATATAATATATTATGTAAATTTATTTTAAATTCTAAAGCATTTGTGTTTCAAATATAAATAAAAAGCACCTGTAACATGAAATATATAATACCAATTCGAATTAGACACTAACTTAAAAGAAAACGGAAAAGAATGAGAATAAAACCTAGAACAAAAATATATTACAATTTTCAGAAACACTGAGTCCCAACGATGTCTCATACAACAGTACTTATACAACTTCCATTTCATTGTAACAAAGTTTATTTTAGTAGCTTATTAATTTTACTAAATAAAGTTTTATTGTTTCACATAATAACCGTATATTCAAAGGGAGCTGGTTCCTCATAGCTAGAACAAAAGGCCTTCTTTGTTGGTCTCAGTAGTTTCTTATTTAACTACACACTACGTTTGTTTGTTGGTTGTGGAGGTAAAAATAAATGTGAAGTTCGCTATGAAATTGTGCAACAAAAGATTTA
>DWMZ01006009.1:0-10580 GCA_018249855.1 Eueides tales michaeli | reverse complement strand
GAAAGTTAACTAAGTACCCGCTTTGTGCTTTATATTAAAATGATTTGTTGTTTTAACGGGTTATATTGATTATCTTTGGGGTACCTACCCTACCATAAAAGCTATCGTGGGACTGTTAAACTACCTACATATATTGTGACTTTTTTGTTTTGGTTATTTAAAAGGTGTCAATGAGTGTGAAATAGAACGGAGGATCTTATCACTAGATTTCCATGTTTCCTCTGCTTACCCTTCCATGTGCAGGATAAAGTATGAAATTAAAGGAGAATAAGAAGTCAATGAGTTCTGTAGCTAAAAACGCAATCTTAAATTGCTATCTCGTAGAAATTTAAATCCACACGCCATATAATTATGCAACAATCTACCTGCGACAGTGTTTTCATATCGATACAACATGGATACCTTGAAAAACACATTTATCTTTACCTTAAAGACCGGCAACTCACCTCTAGAGTTATACAGGGTCATAATTGATTACTTACCATCTGGTGACCAATACGCTCGTTTACATTATTCTTTCCATAACCTTATGTCAAGACACTCCGTATATGTATCCACATTTATATAGAGAGCTATACAGGAAAAAGCGTAAAGCTAAAAAAAATACAATGTTAATCATTATTTCGTACGAAATCCAAACCTATTACCTCCACTTTTACAGCTGGATAACTAAGTTAATTTTAATATAGAATAAAACAATCAAAATTTCAATCTCACTAAATCAACATACATATTGTGTTTACAGAAGTTTTATGGGAACACGCAAAATTCACATTAATGCACATTTCACAGGTTTACTTTAACGCTTTGCCCAAACCTGGCCCATTTCATTTTTTACCGCAAGCATCAACAAATAGTAAAATTTATTTACTTATGGTAAGTCTGAATTAGCTTTTAAAATCGTGTTTATAACGAATTGCTGGCTGTAAATATGCTTGTGGATTCGATCCTCTCAAGATTAATTCGGTGGAAAGTATGTAAGCTCCCCATTTTTCGGTGAATTTGAGGTATTGCTTGTTCAATGACGTAACTCAACACTGCGCTTTGTCCTGTTGCTAGAGCTATGAAATGAAAATATTACATTTCCTACAGGAAATATTTTTATCGACATTCGGATGAAGAACCCATAATTTGTTGATCAGATACGGAGGAGATTCCTTTCACCTACCATGGTATGCGAGAAAAAGCGTGAAGCTGGCATATATAAATAATAATAATATAATTTTATTCGCATATCTTTATCAATATTTTTCAGTTTTTAATTGGATTCCATGTTGAAGTTGCAATTAGCCTATAGAACAAACACAGACATTTTTAACGCCAAATTGATATCTTCCTACTAATCGTTATAGACTGTGTAATTTGAGGGGACATTTTGGTAGATTAAAATCTTAAATCAATATTAATTGGAGTAAATAGTGGTGCAGTAATAGGGTTTGACTGTAAACGCGAAGGTTTCGGGTTCGATCCCCTTTCAACTTTCAAGTTACTTTCAAGTCAATGTAAGAAAGGGGAATCCCTTTCTTACATTACTTTTTCAAGTACTGTCAATATAAGCTTTTATTTAATGTTATTATTTTATTACCATAAATAAGTCAATGAAGTATACGATATTACTTTAATATTTTTTTTAGCTTCACCCTGTATCCCAATTTTCAATTGAACTTGGTGAGCATAATGTTAAGACACTCCGGGCTGTTTTACCACTCCCCGACGAATTTAAGGTATTGCGTGTTGATTAGCGGAAGTCAAAGCCGCGCTTTGACTTGTTGCCACAGCGAAGTAATGAAAATATTAATTTACCAATGTGGGAATCGAATTCACCACCTGTTGCGTTCACAGTTGCAATTTTTTTTTCTTTTTTTTATTCAGTACAATGACACATAACTCAAACTTTTTGTTAAATTCCGTCACCCAATATGCAAAGTCTCAAAATCTTGACGGAAATAGAGAACGGAGTGTCATAACGCTAGGTTTAAAGCTAAAAAAAATACTACGGGTCCTGTATATGATCTTTGTTGTCCGTCTGTCAAGAATATTTTTTCTCAAGACTGGATGGTGGTATCAACCTGAATTTAATATTAAGAAATATATGGTTATAAATCTTGTTTCTAATTCAGCGAAGACAAAAGATACGAGCATTTAAAATTTGCCACGTAATCAAAATTTATTTTCATAATAAAAGCAAAAAAAAATTTCCAATTAATGACAATTTGCTGTTTTGTTTTGGTGACACAGGATCTTGAAGTCTGTGCGAAACCCTCGGTGAGTAAGTTCGACTCTCACACGCCTGGTTTATTTTAAATGAAATGACAATCAGTTACCGATTTTTTTCCACTTCACGTTCCACTCTATCCCACATAAAGACATAGAGTAGGCAAAAGGAACTTGGGAACCCAATGTTAAGACACTCTTTGCCTTGATATCAGATAGAAAATTAATTTCCTTGAGTGAGAATTAATCCCACAACTCTCTCTCTTCTCTCTCTCTCGCCCCTGCGCTATGACAAGCCTCAATCAACAATCATTGACCGTCCTAATAGGATTTATTGGGAAAGAATATAAAAAAAAAATTAAAAGCATAATTTTACATAACGACAGGACGCAGTTAATAATTATATTATTGCATGGAACATTCGATTATGGGACATCGTTAATCTAACGATCCATGGTTTTGTTATGGATTCATTTTGGTTTTCCCATGGAGGTGTCATTAGAGTTATATACTTACATATGTAGAATTGAATATTATTGTATAGATTAATTAGATTTAAATGAAAATAATTTTATATAGTTAATCACTCACTCAGCTTCCCGCACATGGTATAGTAGGCAGAGGACTCTTGAACTAACCTAGTAAATACTCCGTTCCACTTCCGTTCCGAACCGAATTTGAGGCATTGCGTGTTGAGTGGCGTAGCTCAATGCCGCGCTTTTGCCTTATTAGCAGTGCGAAGAAATGAAACATTAAATATCTAAATTGAAAATATTATTTCTTTTTCTTGAGTGGGGATCGAACCCACAACCTGTCGGTTACAGTCACACGCTTGTGCCGCTGCGCCACGACAGGCCTCAATATTTACAGGCCTTAATATTTAAGTACCACAAAAAATAAGGAACGGAAGAATTTCAATGGAAAAGGAATTAAAAAAATAATTAGATTCAATTAATCCAGAAGAGGATTTTATATGTTTATTTTGGATTTAATATTTTTATTTTGTCACTCTGGTAACGAAACAAAAACACAATGCTGAGTTCCGCCACTTAATAGACAAAGCACTTAAGATTCAGTGATTAGTTGAGAACGGAATTATGTATGTATTAGGAACTGAGTGTTCTAACACTAAGTTCCCAGGTTCTCTAAGAAATAAATGACCGAATTATTCCAAAAACGTTCTTAACACTTTGTTTATGTGGTAACTTATTTTTAGCTTTATGAGTATTTGCTTAGCAGTAAAGGGATCAAGGTGGCTCTAAGTATGACATATGGCCCATATTGATACTTAACTTTCAGCGTTAAGAAAACATTAAAGCTTTTTTTTCATAAAAAATCTTCATAGTTTTTTCCGTTTAACAGGGTAGCTGTTCACCGCTTACATTTACATAATTTTTAAGACATTTTCTACGGTGGAACTCAACACCGCAGTGTATCAAGTAAAGGGGAGAAATGGTAACAATTTGTAAATAAGTTCCACTAGTAAAACCGAATCCACAGTCATAGTATACTATCATTGTATCATTGATTCTATTTATAATTCAATAGTAGATAACTTTTTTTAGCTTCACGCTGTATCCCGCACGGTGCAGGGTAGACAGAGGGAAACCGGACCCGGGAACCTAATGTTCTACTTCCGTTCCCCAAAAAGATTAAATATTTAAACTTGAAAATATTAAATATTTCATTTCCTCGACTGGGGATCGAACCCAGACCCTGTCGGTTACATTCACACGCTTGTGCCGCTACGCCACGACAGGCCTCAAAATAACTTTAAAGTAAGTAATATTTACGTTAGCATAACCAAACAAAATTGATGTTATCAATATTCAAATGAGATTATTTTTATCATGAAGTATTTTTTTATATTTGAAATTTATCACCTAAAATAGGCCTGTCGTAGCGCAGTAGCACAAGTGTGTGACTGTAACCGACAGGTTGTGGGTTCGATTCCTACTCGAGGAAATGATATATTTAATATTTATTATTTTCAATTAAAATATTTAACGTTTCATTTCTTCGCTCTGGTAATAAGGCAAACAGCGCGGCGTTGAGTTCTGCTACTCAACACGCATTGCCTCAAAATTCGGTGGATTGTAGGGAACGGAAGTCTTAACACTAGGTTCCCAGGTTCCCTATGCCTAACCTGCCCTATGCGGGATACAGCGTGAAGCTATCACCTAAATAAATTATTGACTTCCAAAAATTATATTTTAATATTTACTTCAAGTGAGATGTAAACCTAATTCAAATTAACGAGTACAAAATTGTAAATGTCATTTCCTTGCTATGATAAACAAGAGGTGGTGTTGAGGTCCATCACTTATTACGCCGTGGCTTGAAATGTGGGAACAGGGGGACTAAAGGTTCCCTGTTAAGTGAAAGAACGGTGAATCTATTTTTTTTAATTTATTTATAGTAATCACCACTTAAAGTGCAGAAAGTAAATTAAATATGCGACTAATCGTGTCTAATTCGAAATGAACGTTGTATGAGCCTATACATACATGTATCTATCTAACGCCACGATAAAGTTTCCATTATTTATAATATTTGTCTTATATTCAGTATGCGAAGTAAGTATTATTTTTTTTAAATCACGCTGTATCTTGTACGTTGCAGGGTAATCAAGGGGGAATCTTGGAACCTAGTATCAAGATACTCCGTTCTCTTTAAGACACTACGCTTTCCCATCAACGACGCGCTTTATCTCGTTATCAGAGCAAGCTAATTAAAATATTAAATATTTAAATATCTCGAGCGGGAATAGAATCCAAAACCTAAAACGTTTTTACTAACGCTCTTTTCCCTGCGCCACGACTGGTCTCAAGTGTGAAAGCACACTTATATTTATGTCTCTATAACACAAGGAGATGCCTAAAGAAAAAGAATCTTTAATATTTTCAAACAAGCAAGTTATAGCCCAATATAATTAAGCTATTGTCTCAAGCGAAACATGGTCACCATAAATTGTGGGCCGGGTGTCGCTTAAGACGCTATATTCGAAATAGTAACGTAAAAACATTCTATGTATTTGTATTTCACATAGAACGTTGACCTGTCAAAATTGGTTGGTACAAACTTAAGACAGTCTTAAGACATGTTTCTTGATTTTTTTTTATTGTTCACGCTTTTTCATATTTGATGTTATTTTTGAAGTATTTTGTGTTAAGTAGCGGAAAGCAATGCCGTAATTTTGCTACTAAATTAGGGTAACGAATAAGTAACATTTTCCCGATCACATAGTGCTAGAACACTACGTTCTCTGTTTTACATAAAAAATCAAGACGATGCGAATTGGGTAAATGAGATTGTTTTAAGATAATAACCTAAATAATAGTGAATTAAAATGAAAACAATTTATCGTTATAAAGAGGAAATGCAGTGGAGATAATAGTTTTATGGGCAGAAGAGAAGTTTTAGCAAGAAAAATTTAACCCTGTAATAAAAAAACATAATCTCTTGTACGCTAAAATCCAGGGACTCCTATCGTGGAAATATCTCATTTTTCACATCCACCACTCGGCATAATGTCGCTAAGTCGCCAAAAATAGAAAAACACAGTAGTTATCACTATTTTATCATTAATATGTCTATATTCATATTACAAAGATGAATAATTTGTTTGATTAATCAAGTTAAACTCAGTAAAACATGTTACAGATAAGAACTTATGTATGCGACATGACGTTTGTCATTTCTACTTTTCCCGATAGTTATTATATATACTAATTATATTAATATTTTTTTATCAATGTTTGCAATACCCCTATAGAAAATTCAACATCTGTGAGATCAATTTATAATGGTAGGTGTGGTATCAAAAAACAGGGTATCATTGATCTAGCTACTTGAACGTGACGGTATTAAACATTTTATCGGCAATTAAAGTCGGTTTATTCGAGACTTAAGATAATAGGAAGCTTTACGGTGTGACATTTAACACTGCGTTTTTTATTATTATTAACGGTTTCGTTCAGAGGTACTTGTATGAATTATTATTATTTTATATGTATATATATATATATGTATATATATATATATATATATATACCTACGTCATATATATATATATATATATATATATATATATATATATATATATATATATATATATATATATATATATATATATATATATATATAATATATATATATATATATATATATATATATATATATATATATATATATATATATATATATATATATATATATATATATATATATGACGTAGGTATTCCCAAATTCTCTCGACTTATCCTATCACGTGAGGAATACAGCGGGAAGCTGAGTAAATAATGTATACAGTCTATTTTCCGCTCTTTTAGAAGAAAGTGACGTACCACTAGCTCATCAATTGTATTATAAAATCTGATATATTAAGAACATATAGCAAAATAAAATGAAAATTTTTCTAAAACATATAATTAAAACATTTAATTAAAGTAGAGTAATATAACAAGTTCAATATAACTATATTATGGGGCTGTGGGACGTCGTTTTCTGTAAATAAGGTAGTCGTGGGTTCGAATCTCTCTAAAGGGAATCAATATCTCAATATTACCCCATTACTAAGACTCGGTACGTCCGTCCTATTCTCTCTATTTCTTTCCATCAAAACGCTGTATATCAAACATTTTGGTTTTTTTAAACATTTTAAATTTTCACAGATAATGTATTTTTTTGCCACTATAACGCTTTGAGGTAGTTAATATGGCAATTTATTTAGATATTTAGATCAATATCATAGATAACACTGACACTACTGTTAAGACGGTGATTTGATGATAAAAAATGCATGTAAGTTAGACTAGTTGAATAAAGAATATTTTTATTTTCCAGACATTGTTGATCATGGTGGCGCAGTAGTATAAGCATTCAATTGTAAATGCGACAAGTTGTGGGTTTGATATCGGGCCGAGGAAAGCCGTGCTATGCCACAAATTCAGAGGAAAGTGGGGAATGAAATTAGGTTCCCATTTCTCTCTCTCTCTCTCTCTATCCTGCCATGTGCAGGATACAGCGTGAAGTCGAAAAAAAAAGGTACAATATATATAGGATAGCAATAAACGAAGAGGGGAAAAAATTCCAAATGCTACTTAAGAATGCCTATAAGATTTAATGTGCCCATAATATTCTTTAATTTGTTTGTATTTATATGGCCACCGGTGATTGATTTTAAAGCTCACACGATTTACTATGCATAAAGGTTGAGATGAAGACAAAGGTATTCTAATTCTGGTACTTTATGTTCTAAAACATCCACTGTTGGAGGAAACTGTTCAGTTTTATCACAACCGTTTATTACGCTGGATTTATTTGCTGTGACATATAATTTATAATCTTGATTATTATGGCGGGTATTTAAATGTTAATTAGTTAATATTCGTTTAAGGCTTGAATAATTTTATCGTAAATCATCGTTTTTATAAATAAAATGTTTAACTTAGGTTAACTGAACGCAAAAGGCGAGAGTTACCTACATACTTAGCTTTACAGTTAATTTTGCACAAGGCAGGGTACGGAACTTGGGAACCTTCTGTAAACACACTTAATTCCGTTCTCCACTTTTCGTCGAATTTGAGACATGTACGCACGCACCAGAGCGAAGAAATAAAAAATATATATATTTTTTTTAATTGAAAATATTTAATATTTTACTTCCTCGAGTGGGGATCGAACCCACAATCTATTGAGAAAAATATGAGATTTATTTATCATTAAGAATTTATATTTTATCAGAATATTAAAAAGTGATTTAATTGGTGGCAGTTTTGGCTTCGTTTCCTACTCAGATAACCTTCCCGGTTTTGTACGAGAAAGCGTGGCGTTTATATACGCGCTTTCTTTAAAATAAAAATTAATGAAATATGATTATTCTCACTCATAAGGATAGTGGTAACAGACAGACGTAGACTGGCCTCTATAATATAACTATTCTGTAATCACACAAATCAAAATATATCAACTGAACCAAAACAAGCAATAACTGTGCTCCAATCTGTATTGGATTTTATCAAGCAATAAACCCAATTAGGCGATAGATTTCGTAAGACAATTAAACTAGCGATTACGGCGATAAACTAGTTGGGAACAAAGACCTTAAAATGTTTTGTTAATAGTTAATGTTGTGATTATTCTGAGTAATAGCTCAAAATAATCATAAATTTTGTTTGATAAAATGACAGCTTTAAATATTTAGCATGGAAATATTAATGATTTTTATTTAAGGAATATTACACAAATATTGTCAAAATTCTTTTAAGTTATTCCTCGAGGATACAGTGAGGGCAACGGAAATTTCTTAAACGGCAATGAGGTTTCTTAAAGCTAGGCTCTAAGGTTCCCTCTGCCTAACCTGCTAAATGCAGTAGACTGCTTAATTTAAAAAATCAAAGACATGGAAGATATAAGAACATGGAAGTTATGTAGTACTTAAATTAAGTTTTTGAGTTGTTATCTAAATATTATAGTAACTGAAAAACAGCGATGTTTGAGAGTCGAAACTCAAACATCATTAGCTGAGTTGCACCTTTTGCCACAATTTATGCTTGTATTTTAGTAAAATTGTCTTCTACACTTTCTTACAAATGTTAATTTTTGTGGCAATAAATGATTATTAATATTATTATTATTATTATTTTTTAAATGAATATCTTTTATCTGGAAAAACGAAGTGCGTTCGGTTTTTTCTTTGACTTCTCCTTTTCTACAATATTTATTATTATAAAATAAAAAATATAATAAAAAAATATTATAGCCACATTAACCATTTATTTTCTTATACGTGTCTGAGAAAGACACATAATTTGCAAGAATCATTCAAATTATACAAAAAGTTGCAAAATTAGTATGCATTTTATATAAAAAATTGTAAACAATATATGAATAATATTTGATAAACGAAATTAAATCATATTTTCACCATCGTAAAGTATATATTGACCGCATTAATAACATAATTCTTTTAACAACTGTAGCATTGTGTTTTTTATCGTAAGTCAGGTCAAGTTCAGATTCGCAGTTAATTCAAGCGTGAAGTTCAAGATATACATAAAAGAGTAACTGTTATTATGAATTTACTGTACTACGGTAAAAAATGAAATTATTACTTTAATATAGAGGCCAGTAGTGGTGCAGCGGCGCTAGCGGACTCTAAAACGTCAGGATGCAGGTTCAATCCCTTCTCGAGGAGGCCTGTCGTGGCGCAGGGGCACAAAGTAAACAACAAAACAACAGTCACACGGTAAACGACAGGTTGTGGTTTCGATGCCCGCTCGAGGAAATGAAATTTTTAATACTTTTATTTCTTGGTTCTAGTGACAAGGCAAAGCGCGGCGTTGGGTTTCGACACTCAGCACGCATTACCTTAAACTTGGCGAAATGTTGGGAACGGAACAGAGTGTCTTACCACTAGGTTATTAAGTTCCCTCTACCTATCCTGCTATATGCAGGATACAGCGTGAAACTGAAAAAGAGAATAATAATAATATAGAGGCTCTTTAAATACGGATAGGAACTGAAAGTAAGCGCGATGCTTGTGTACTCGATCGCTTTGTTTTTTTTTTTTATGAAAAGACACGCCACGTCACGCCACGACACCGCTACGTGTAGTATAAGCAAGTACACCTAAATATGTTCCACAACCTAATTGGCATTTTCTCTTTGCTTGCTATATGTGAAAAAAACGCAGTGTAGTTACTCTTTTCCACTTTTGTTTCACTTTTCTACAAGTCCTACTTGACTCTCTACTCCTAAAATGTCAACTGTCGAATTGCAATGAAAAATAGATCATTAAAAACTTTAATATTCATAGAAGTAACAAGATATAACTTGTATGAAGATATTGCACAGTTTTGAATTCTGAAGATTGACTTTACATTAGGTTCTATATGTCCACTGTCCTACCCGGCCTGGTACAGCATGAATTTTATAGTAAAGTAAATTAAAATTAATTCTTTATTATTTAATTGCTTTTATCTTTTTCAGCTTCACGTTGTACGTGGTAGAGTAGGCATAGGGAACCTGGGAACCTAGTGTTGAGATTCTCTATGCCACTTTCCGAATTTTTAAAGCATTGAGTCTTGAGTGGAGGAATGTTATGCCGCACTATGCGTCGTTACCAGAGGAAAGAAATAAACATATTAAGTATTTCATTTGAAAACACTAAAAATTTCATTTCCTCGAGCGAGAATCGAATTCACAACCGACCCACGATAGACCTTAACATAGGTTCTTATTAAAAAATATTATCACATCCAAATCTTCATTATATACGCGACATTCATTAATAGTAACGGATGTTATACAACAGTACTTGGTTAAAGGAAATTACCTGTCGATAATCCAACTTCCGCTTATTA
>DWMZ01006008.1:0-10580 GCA_018249855.1 Eueides tales michaeli | reverse complement strand
GTCGTTCGTACTGCAACGTTATAGCTTTCATATAAATAGCCTTATAGCTTTAGCTTGTAGCCTTCCTCGATAAATAGGCTATCCAATACAAAGATATATGTTTAAATCGACCCAGTAATTCTCTATACGACTGTGTTTAACCAATCTCTTTGTAATATTGTATTTTATTTAGAGAACCCTCGTGACTTCACCCGTATGAACTATGTGACTATTAAACCATAGCCACTTAGATATTAATTTAAAAGCTTTGAAGGTGTTAAATCGGTTGATTTAAAACAAAAAAATATAATCGTAAATTTTTATTAATAAAAATAGTTCTTTGTCCTTTCTTATATAATACATATAAGGATAAAAAAAAAATAAGTTTTTAGCTTTATCATTTCCATAATGTATATTTATTAGTAGTTAGTATTCTCGAACGTTATTATCACATTTCGATACTATAGAATTATTAGCAGTATCAGAAGCTACATACACCGCAATCGATACTATAGCGGTCACATTATTATATACTAGCATATATACGTGCTTTTACAGGTTAAAATAAAGATAAAAAAGAATAGAACTGGAGACACTGGAGGAAAGGAAATATTTAATGTTTTCATTTCTTCGCTCTGGTAACAACGCAGCGCGAGAAATGTCGACCAACTTATGGTTAATATTGTTAATGTTGTTAATGTTGGTTATTTGTTTTAGGCCTTTTCCCGTAAAGTAGGGTAGGTGGGGGAACCTAATGTTAAAAAAATACGTTCCTTTCTGCCTAATTTCCGATACATTTCTTATTCATTGATGCAACTTAACACCGAACTTTGCCTCGTTATCGGGATGAGAAGATAAAAAGGGAAGCTTATTATTTTTTACATTTACTACGTAATATTTTAAAATGAGCAACTGTTGAGTTTCTGGCCGGCTCTTCTCAACAGACCCGCCTTCCGAGCCGGTGGTAGCTTCCTGTAGGACTGACACTACAGACATTTACATATATTTTTACAGTGGCAAAGGCTTGTCATGGTGCACGCACTTGTGTGCTTGCGCCATGACAAGCCTTTATTAAATAACTAAATATTCTAATAACATTATAATTAGGCTACAGATGTACAATAAACGCTTAATCCTTAAAAAGTAACGGAAGTGCCGTTCCTCACTCTCCGCAAAATTCTAGAAGCATTGCATGTTGATTCGTGGAACTCAACGCCGCGATGTGCCTCGTTACCCGAGCGATGAAATGCATATATAAAATATATCACTTGGCGGAATGGAAATTAAACCCACAACGTATGTCGTTTCTTTCTTTCCTAAGCTTAATTCCATACATAAGACACTATTATATTAAAAAATAAAAACTAATTTAAGCCCACTCATAAACACTAAATTGAACAAAACAAGTAAAATCACTTTATTCTATTATTTCTAAAACACACCACACGATACTATAAAACTAGAGGCGACGTGTTGTAAATAAAAGATTCCTTACATCAACTGTTAGAACGTTTACTACATACTAACTATGCTGGCTATAGTTTAATTCGATAGCATATTTCTTTAAGGTCTAACTGATGAAACTATCGTTAAATTTTTCCAATGGTCGCGATGTTAAAAGTAATTTCCGGTTGGGGCAGAAAGGGTCTATTAAAATAGGAATTTATTACACCGTTTGAATAAATATTGAATAAATAGAAATAAACTTGGGCTACGTAAGAAATATTAATATGTATTTATTTATGTACTAGCAACGCGCTTGCGGCTTCGCACGTATACATAATTATTTACTTACAGATCTGGATAGAACTGGACATTATGTTTATATCGAAAAATCAGCGAAGTGTAAGTTGGACTATCACATGAAAGGCTTCGTACCATTACATATAAAACGGCAAAAAAATACTTTTGTTGCATGGGAGACTTCTTATTTATTTTAACCTATTTTTTAGTGTTCACTTTTATAGTAACAACAAAAATACATTATTTCTAACAAACAAATCAGCTGTTTAACTATGACAGATGGACAGCGGAGTCTTAGTAATAGATCGCCTCTTATTGTTAGGATGTGGAACCTTGGAAACTCTTCAATAATTCAATTATTTTTTCAGCCAATTTAAAAATACCATTTTTTATAGCAATTTAGTCGAATAAAATACATAATATTGATATCCGCCACTCAATATGCAATACCTCAAATTCGGCGGAAACTGGAAAACAGAACGGGGAGCGCCTTAATACAAGGTTTCTAAGTTCCCTCTGCCTATCCTGCCTAATGTGGGATACAGCTAGAAGATGAAAGAAAGAAGTATATGTTAATAATGTTGAAAATAAAAGTAACTTTATTTCCCCAGGTTCTATCTTTGTACCGAGACGCAGTTTCAGTGCGACAATGTTACAATGTTATTAACATTTCCTTGTTGAATTCAATTATTTTTTTTATTTACAGCCGTAATTAAATTCTTTCCGTAATTAAAACGTTTGATTCTTCGACTTTGACTGTGGGGTATTATATTTTAATTATCGTAGTTTCTTCGCTCTCTTAGACTGGTAAAATCGTGACATTAAGTTCCGTCAAACAAAACACAATATCAAATAAAAAAGATCGGAAAGTGGGGTGTCTCAGTATAAGGTTCACTCTGGGAACCTCTATCACAAGGGAACAATATTGATGCTGCCTATTTTGTTATCTTACTGTTTACCCAATACAATTTAAATGCTAAAACATTTTACTCCAAGTAAATTTTATATAGGATTGAATTCATCTATCACGAGTTATTTTGAATATTAAATTAATCATTTCACTAACAAAGTAATACTCTTTTATTTTTATTATTAGCATTAATTATTTAAAACGTCAGTTCTCAGAGCATTATCATGTTGAAGTGACATACATATCTAATGATATAGATGTCTAAATTAGTAATATAATGTATATATTCTACAATTAGGACTGTCGTAGCCGAGACACATAAGCCTACGACTGTAAATGAGACGTGAATGTAACAATTGTCTACGCTGCCTCGTGCGGGAAACAGCGTGAAGCTAAGAAATGGGAAAAAAAATATTTACTCAGTTTCACGCCGTATCCCGCACAAGGAGGTGTAGGTAGCAGGTACATAGAGAAAACTTAGGAACTTAGCATTAAGACACTCCATTCCGTTATCGACTTTCCACCAAATTAGAGGCATTGCGTGTTGAGTGGCGATGATACAACCCGAAATGCTACATAATATAAGCATTTTCTACCCTATGACACTTTAACATACAATATAGAAATATTAAAAGTGACAAGCGCAATTTAAAACTCACACGTTAATATTTTTACTTAGACTGTAAACGCGGTTTATTTATATAGTTCAATTCTCATTTGGAATTGTATAAAAATAGCCAACGCGTGGTGTTAAGTATTCACTCGTCACTCAATTTCGAAAATCATGATTTAGCTATTTTATTATTTAAATGCCTAAAATATTTTTTTGACTATGAATTTAAACGCGACAGGTTGTAAGTTCGATCCCCACTCGAGGAAATGAAATATTTATTATTTTAAATTAAAATATTTAATGTTTTCATTTCTTCGCTCCAGTAAGAAGGCAAAGCGCGGAGTTGAGTTTCGCTTTCCAACACTTCCTTTTTCCTTAGAAGTTAGACTGTTGTGCCGACACACCGATTATAGTGACCGTAATCAAAAGCACGATTAGAAACACTTTACTTGATCAGAAATAGCAGAAATCCCTTTTGAATTTTTTTTTATTTTTTCTAAATATATTGTTTATTATATATATTGTTTTTACTTTGGATGTACATTAAATATATTTTTGGGTTAGAAAAGATTAGTGGGTTCCAACTAGGGGGAATGACTTAATTTTAATTCCCTCTCTCTGGAAACAAGATTTATCTCCGTCCCTTAGCGCTGCGTAGAGTTCCGCCTCTCAACATACAAAATATCAGAAATTAAATAATAAGTGGGCAACGGAATGTCTGATTGTGAGGTTAATTTTGCCAATAAGCTACAAATATATAAATCGACTGCGTAAGATAAAGTATTATGTTAATATACAAAAATTATACAATTGTACAAGAGAGTATTTGTAAGAGGTTTCTTTATCCTCTGATATATTATTAACACCAATACTTCAATACTACTGTACTTGTCACTGTCACCCTTCGATCAACTATTGACATATTGAATAGTTGATCGAAGCTGTCACCCTCTTACCACAAGTTATCAGACTAAACGAATAGAATGATGACAGAAATATAAATGAAAGGCAAATAATTAAATAACGAACTGATAAGGGTCCTGTCACAATACATCCCGGAATGATCTTGGGATATATCTGACGATATATGTATTGGATAGGTATTTACTAACAATTTCGATAATTGTGTGTTTTTCTATGGTATTATTTTTGATTTCAGGAGATTGAGATGTTATCGTTGTAGGTTCGATTGTCACGTAGGGGAATACTTTTATGAAAATTATGTTTATTTGTTTGTGTGACAAGATAAAGCGCGGCGTTGAACTCCACCACTCAATATTGACTATATTGAAAATTAGGTAACCTAATGTTTTTAAACTATACTTATGCAAAAAAAATATTGAAAAATATATTATAATAATAAGATAACAGGGCCTAAAATACTGACATTTAGTATTTATGTTAATTAAATCGCTTAATAAATAAAAAAAATACGCATATACAAAATATGAAGGTCGACAAAATTGCAATAATTTTTTTATTCATTTAGCTAAAATTTTAGTTTTTAATGTATAGGTATTGTCTTAAAAGTGATAATGTCATTAGAACTAGGAGGTAACAAGAAGGATACAAAATAGTGTAATTCAAGCAGGCCAAACCGCTGACAGGTCGCTAGTAAGATAATAACAGTACATTGAGAGTAACTTCGTATGAAAATCACCGAGTCATAGTTGCAGGTTTGATGCCAGTTCGCAAGAATATTTCCTTAAATGAGAAAATTCTATAGTTTAAATGATTATTATGTCAATAAACAGTGATTGACTTGAATCCCACAACTTGTCGATGTTCTTTAAATTAATACTGTTCTGAACTCTGTTCTAATATATGATTAATGTT
Organism: Eueides tales michaeli; assembly: GCA_018249855.1. NCBI lineage: Eukaryota > Metazoa > Arthropoda > Insecta > Lepidoptera > Nymphalidae > Eueides > Eueides tales. The sequence goes on along the minus strand of DWMZ01006008.1, from coordinate 5,499 downwards.
CAATTTTCGTTTATTTTTTTAGCTTCAAGCTGTATCCTCTGTGTATATATATAAATATTTAATATTTCATTACTTCGAGTTGGGATCGAACCCACAATCTATCGTGTTTACAGTCGCACGCTTGCACCTCTGCGCAAAAACAGATCTCAAGTTAACATTTTAAATGTAAGTTGTTTAAGTATAAAAACCATATTAAAATTAACTACAAATAGTTTTACAAATAAATTCTCGTAACTACGGAGTTAGACCAAGTAGTGTTGTTCATAAATAGATTTGCTTTAAGTGAATGTACAAAATCTCAATCAAGATAGCTCGGAGCTAGTAACTGTTAGATAGCTAAGTTGATAAGAGGTCACTGAATCTAACTTTACAACTTATATCGTGTTTGAAAAAGTTTTATTATGGAGGTAGAAATTGAATCTGCGACCTCTTTTGAAATAATAGAAAAATATATTTTTTTGACTTTATTAACTGTATTCCGCACATGTCAGTGTAGTCAGAGGGAACCTGGGAACCTAGTGTAAATTAAAGATACCTATTTGTAACACGGTTGGTTACAAAGAATCTTTTACAGTTAAAAGCGTCATTTTGTGGAATAATTTACCATCTTATATTCGGCAATCGAAATCACTTAATACATTCAAAGTATCCCTTAAGCGTTACTATTTGGCACAACAAAAATAGTATATGGAATATTTATTTAATATATCATCTATAAATATGATATGTATTATATATGTATGTATTTTACTTATTTTATTTATTTATTTATTTATTTTTTCTTTTACTCAATATGTGTTAAAATTGTTTATTATTTTATGCACTACCAAGATTTCCTCTACTACTTTGTTTTTGTTAAAGGTTACCTGTAAGAGATCGCTAATAGTGATAAGGTCGCCTTTGCGTACTACCACTATGCGTAAAATATTCATGTTCATTTTTAATTTTTAATTTGTTATTTTTTTTCTTTCTTATTTAAATGTTGTATTCCTTTTATGTATGCAATAAAGAGTTTTATCTATCTATCTATCTAGTATTAAGACAATCCGTTCCGTTATCCTCTGCGAGTTGTGTGGCGGAATTTAACACTGCTCGTTGCCTTGCTACCAGAAGGAATAAATAAAAGTATCAATGATTTAAATTCAAATATTAAATATATTATTTCTTCGAGTGGGGATCGAACCCACAACCTGTCGCGTTTAAGCACCACGACAAGCCTCCACCCAGACTATAACATATAGGTAGGTTATATTTTTATTTTAAATATTTTGTGTAGTTAGGCTATAATATAAAAAAGTATCAACAAGCGAAGCCGCATATATATAGCTAGTATTTTATATTTCAAATTCGTAGTTTTGGTAGCAAAACAAACTACTACACAAATTCGACGGAAAGTGGGAAACAAAGTGTCTCAACACTGGGTTCCCAAGTTCCCTCTGCCTACTCTACCATGTACGAAATCCAGCGAGGATCTGAAGAAATCAAAAACGACATACTCCTTAACACATTATTGCTTATTTGTTTCCGTCGGTTAAAAACCTTTTCAGAAACCTCCATACGTCAACTCAAATAGACATTACAAGTGTATTCGTTACTAGGTCACGTTTGTGGGAGGACGATAATTATTTTGTTTGCTCGCGTATGAATTCATTGTCGCTTTAACGCATTACCTTTATTTGTCTGTATATGTTTTAATGGATGTGATATTTTTAAAAACGAGATACCTAGTAATCTGAAACCCGGGGTTAATTTCCGTCGATAACTAGGTCCGGACTCAATTTGTAAAAAGGTTGTGGTCACAGTTATTTGCAAAGTGGCCAAATGCAAATGAGAATTCACTCATGGTATTTTTAAAATATATATACCATCACGCGGCGTTGAGTTCCGCTGGTAAAAATTATAGAGTGAGTCTCTAGAATTTGGTGTAAAGTGAGTTAAAAGAAATATTATAAATAACAGGCTAGACAGAGGAAACCAAAGTAATAAACATTTCGTTCCCAAAGTTTTATTCCCTCGTTCTAGTAACAAGGCGCTCTTTGTCTTAATACTAGAACAAGGAAGTAAAAATAATTCATACCCTCAAATTAACTGAACCCATCAACCTACAAATTTACAGTCAGGTCTCATAAAAAGTTTCTTTACAAATATTTCGTACATTCGAGTAGTATATTTTATATGGAAGGGACGTTTGTGCGTGATGAAAATGCTATCATTATTATAAGGAACGAGATAAACATTTGTTCTAAGGGGAAATTATTGTTGTTCGCTATGTGACAATTAGGACGAAGGAATTATATCAGTCATGAGTTTCCTTTTACTATTATACAAAATCATACAAATATATTACCTAGTGGTTACTTTTTTAATTTGAGCTAGACACTTTGAGGCCTGTCGTGGCGTAGGGGCACAAGCGTTGCCGTAAATGCGATAGATTGTGGGTTCGATCCCAATTCGAAGAAATGAAATATTATTTTCAGATTAAATATTTAACGTTTTCATTTCTCCGCTCTGGCAAGTAGACAGAGCGCGGGGTGGATGTCGTTACTCAATTCGTAATGCTTCAAAGAGTGGGGGCGGAACGGAATGTCTTATTACTAAGTCCCTCAGTTCCCTCTGCTTATTCTGTCATTTGTTGAACACAGCGTGAAGCTGAAACAGCGATAAGACAAAAAAATAGCTTTATGTTTAATTGGGTATAGTATGTATATAGAGAAAAATTGCAGCCTAGACTTGTTATCGTATCAATATTGTACGTACGTTTATAAAGGTTTAAAAAACAATGCTTTTAAAGACTGATTAGCCTTCTCTGAGGAAAACGCTTAGTCCAAGTTGTGAGCTGTAGCGCAAAAATATAATTTATTTAATTTAAACTCAATTTATGGCCTGTCGTGGCACAAATAGATGTATACTTCTTCATCAATATTATAGAAAAGTACTCTGTCAGACTAATTTCAGCTTCACACTGCATCCCGCATGGCAGTGTAGGCAGAGGGAACTTGAGAACGTAGTTAAGACACTCCGTTTTGTTCCCTATTGTCTGTTGAATTTGAGGCATTACGTATTAAGTGGCGGACCTCATCGTCTTTAGACTTGTAATCAGAGCTAAGAGATAAATATTCAATTTAAATATATTAAATATTTCATTTTCTCGAATAGGAATCGAACCCACAATCTTTCGCTTCTACAGTCACACGTTTGTGCAACTGCACCACGACAGGCCTTATCTAGACTAATTTGTTTTATTTTGTTGGTAAGAAAACTATCTGCTTAAGAGCAGAAGTGTCTAAATGGGAACGAAGCGTAACACTAGGTTTCCAAGTTACCTCTATCTACGCTACTAAGTGCGGGATATGCGTGAAGCCAAATAAAGTAGTGTGACTGTTAACACGAGGCGTGTAAGTTCGTTCCCCACTCAATGAAATTTAATACTTAACGCGCAATGTTTCATACTTGGCGGAAACTGGGGGAAGGAACAGAGTTTCTGAACACAAGGTTCCCAATTTCTTTCCTGTCGACCCTGTTATGTGCGGAACTCACCGCATTATTACGCTATCATAGCAAGGGAAAAAAACTTCTTGAATCCACTACCATCGAGCTTATAGTCAAATAATTGCCAGGAAAATTAACTTAAATAATCAAACGCCAATCTGTTCCCCTCAAAGGAAATCTTTAATTGAAATGCTGATTGAAGGAAACTTTTTAATTTGTGATCATTCTAGTCGTCAAGAATTCAAATTTTTTCTATGTAAATTCATAGATTCAGGCGACTAAATGGTTAGAAGGTACGCTTCAGTCGTTTCTTTTGTTAGAAAACGCTAGAAGCGTTAACTAGTAATTTTTAAACGTTCTAAGGTGGCTATTTTTGTTGAATTGTGTGTGAAATGGCGATGCACTTTTATCTTCATCATTAAGAAATGGGAAGAACTGTGTTTTTTGTAAATATTTTGGCTATTTTTTATAATTAGTTCCTCGTACACACGCACGCAACCATATGGATGTACTTATTTCAATCTGAATACGACATACTCGTAGATATTTAAATATGATTAGATATTTGAATTATAAAAAATGTTTTCAAAATGTACTGAATTCACAGTATTAGCGCTCTATATTTTTTTTAGGTTCACGCTGTTCCTAATACTTAAAAGTATAGACAGATGGAAACTGGGAACCTATACTAGGTTCCCAGTTAAGGCAACACCGTTCATATAAAGTCACTTTTGTTTCCAACTTTCCATCGAATCCTGGAGGCATGCAGCACACAATGCTTAATCTTGGAACTAATCACCTCACTTGCAGGCAGCAAGTAAGGCGTTTAGTTTAAGATATTTATTATTTACATTTTCTGAATCTCGTAAACTAAGAAAATGTTAATATTAAATATATAATTGCTTTGAGCGTTTGAGGCAGTCGCACGCTTTTGAATCTTCACCACGACAAATTTAGTTTAACTTCTCGCTGTATCCTGCACATGGCAGGGTAGCCAGAGGGAACTTAGGAACCTAATGTTACACACACTCCGTTTCGTTCACCACTTTCGATTAAATTTGAGGTATTGTGTATTGAGAGGCGGAACTCAACGCGCTTTGCCTTGTTAAATATTTTAATTGATAATATCAAATATTTTATAACCTCGAGTAGCAATTGAACTCAAAACCTGTTGCCTATATAGTCGCTTGTGCTTCTGCGACACGACAGACCTCAGCAAGTCCTATTGTTTCTAACGCTATTTATATTTAAAACAATAACACATACCTATGTACATGTAGCCTTATCGCGGCACGTACTGCTTTGTTCTTCAGCCGCCGGAAATAGTGCCTGGTATAATCTACTGTACTTCGTATACATAGAATTATGCTGAGTTGCAGCATTTTTTTATTTATTACTTATCTCTTGAATGATCTCATATATTACAATTATTTTATAATGTGCTGATTTTTACAAGATTTATTTATTTATAGTTTTTCATTAATGATGTTTTAAAAATAATGTCAGTTATAGAAAACCATTTTTACAAATTTTATAGAATTTGCTTGTAACTAAAAATTATATGAGTCTAAAATTTAATGATAATCAAGAGATCCTGATTCAAATTAAATCAGCTCTATGATATGATTTTATTGTCACCTACACTACATATAATTTCAAAATTCTAGTATGAATTATAATTATTAAAAATATGTTCTGCCGTGTGATTTCGGCTTAGAATAGGATCACCCTGGCACTGGTGGTGTCGTAAGAGGCGACTAAAGTACGTGTGGGAGAGTCACGTTGTCAGCAATGGCAACACGCATGGGCAGATTCGACCGGATTGTTACCACCCCCGACATTTAAAACTGGCGTTAAGTAGTGACCTTGGTCACTGCGTTTCGCATTGTGTAATGCCGGGCCCCAGTGCCCATCCACCTTAAAGACCGGCAAAGCTCCTGTAACTCTTCGAGCCGTGGGCGGCGGTGATCACTTACCATCAGGTGACCCGTACGCTCGTTTGCCGTGTCT
>DWMZ01006007.1:0-10581 GCA_018249855.1 Eueides tales michaeli | reverse complement strand
TTTAAGACAATATCTATTGATTAATTCATCACCTATCATTGAAAACTATATTTTATATTGACGTGACTACTTTTAGTTAACCTTAACATTTAAAAAGAAACACTTAATGATAAGGAAATGTTGCCAGGATATAAAAGTGAAAGTTGCATTTAAATCTGGTTAGACATTTTTGAGACTAGCGCGTACAAATCACAGACAAACAGATAATTTTTTTTGAAAAATCACTATCTTGTAGCTCTTAATATATTTATTGTTGTCTATATCAACCTTGTACAGAGAGTGATCGGTTCCAGATTTATTTAGATTTAGAAAAAAGAACGGAGTGACTTAACACTCCTACCGCGTGTGGGATACATAGTAAAGATAAATCTGATAATATGATTATGTACTATAAATTATTATTTTTGGAGCATTAAAATCTTGAAGGAGGACCTGTGCATAAGTGCCTAGTTGCGCGCCGTTCACGACCATCGCCCTTGTAACTGTTGCTGTCGCGCCTCGAAACAACATCAGGGGACCTTCCTCGCGAGTTATTCTACAATATCATATACATTATTACTTATTTCTAAAATAAAAACATTTAAAGCTGTTTGCTTAGTCTTGTAATCGCGCGGCGTTGAGTTCCGCCACTCAACACGCAATGCGTCAAATTCGGCGGAAAGTGGGGAACGGAATGTCTTAATACTAGGTTCCCGGGTTCCCTCTGCCTACCCTGCCTCGTACGTGAAGCTTAATCAATATACATATATTCTTATCTAAGTGATCAAAAAATATAAATAAAAAACAATAAATAATTCAATGCCAACTATCCCATATTATCTTATATCATGAATATATAAGTCTAACCACACTTAGGCCTGGTGATTCCTGCTTAGAATAGGATCACCCTGGTCCTGATGGTGTCGTAAGAGGCGACTAAAGTACGTGTGGGAGAGTCACGTTGTCAGCAATCGCAACACGCATGGGCAGATTCGGCCGGATCATTACCACGCCCGACATTTAAAAACAGCGTTAAGTAGTGGCTTGGGTACTGCATTTCGCATTGGGTAATGCCGGTGCCCATCCACCTTATATATCGGCAACGCTCCTGTAGCTCCTCTGGTGCTACACGGGGTCGTGGGCGGCGGTGATCACTTACCATCAGATGACCCGCACGCTCGTTGTCCATAAAAAGAAAACCGAGGGCAAAGGTCAAAGATCGTGCAAAGTGGAGTAAATGAAGTAGAAAGGAAGAAAAAGAAAACATAGGTAACTTATCTTCTTTATTAAGTACATCTATCGAATATCGAAGGTAAAATTAGTCCATTATATTACCTTGCGAGCGCATTAAAGACATTTTTGTAATTTCTACGCTGTTCCTTCGGAAGTCGTCCGTCAGCTGTCATCCTAATCAGGGCGACCTCAGCGGGGGTCCCGACGAAGGCTCCGATACCCCCCGCGATCATACCCATCACCAGCTTAACAGGAAAGCCCGGGACTCCGTAGAGACTTGAAAATTAATTTGTATAGCTATAACACTGTGTTATCAATGGCCAATTCAGTTTGGGAGATTAATATTTCTTTTGTTTTTAATATAATATAGAGAAGAATACTTGAGTTTTTCATCTTCTCTCTTACTTTTTATTAGCCTTTTGTTTATCTTACCGTATCTTTTACTAATTTTTTTCGAGAGCTTACTGTACAGATATGCCATAGTTGTCGCCTAATTTAAGACTTTAGGATTAAATGTCGAAATTCAATCTCCAGGAAACATCATTGTTATATACTGAGGCCTGTCGCAGCGGCATAAGCGTGTGACTGTAAACGACAGGTTGCAGGTATTTCCACAAACAAATAGCCTAGTTTTTTTTAAAAAGGTAATAAAGAGGACAATAAGTGTAGCTAAAACTGATAATAGTTACAAAATTTTAAGGGAATCCTAACCCTGTATAGTAATTACTCAATCCATTATAGCAGCCCAACCGGCCGGTGGTGTACGTCGCTTGCCGGAACAGAGCAGCTGACAGTCCTCTGTAGAAACCTGAGATTCCCTCATTTTTGAGAATATTACCGATGACCCCGAAAAGACTGGCCTTACCACCAGGTCCAATCAACTGCATCCGTGTCTTAACTAGATCAGCTGGCTGTACCACGCAGATGCCCATCATTCTAATGTTTTAAATAAAATTGACTAAAAACACACATATACAGATATATTTTATAGACATTTTTATTACTTTACTACCTTTTACTATTTTTAAGCTCTTAGCACAATTAGGAAAGAAAAATACTGAATTTAACAACGTATAAAAATTTGAACGTAGCGGGATTTGAACCCGCGCCTCTTGGAAATCGTCCAAGCGCTCCGACGAAAAGGCTTAGTTGGTCAACTTTTTATACGTTTTTAAGTTTAGTATGTCACTACTTGGTTTTCGTGTTCATGGCGGCCCGTGCTTCGTTAATGTCTCCTAAAAGATATTGTCGCATGTTTGTGACCCAGCGCCACAATAAGCCTCTATTATTGTATTATTTATAGTATCTTTGATTTTCGCGATTGTTACACATTTTAAATGAAACACTTTTAAACGGATTAATCGCGTATATTGACTTTTAAACATTTTTGGATAAGGTCACGGGTACCCGGACTCTGTAAAGTGTTCGAAAAGTCGGGTTTCTAAAAATTTGTAAACTTCAATATATGTGATTAATCCGTTTAAAAGTGTTTCATTTAAAATATTATATTATTATTTATTTAGCAGCTTCACACTGTATCCCGTACATGGCAGGAATAGACAGAGGGAACTTGAGAACCTCCATACCGTTCCACACTTTTCGCCGAATTGCGTTTGAGCGGCGGAACTCACCGCCGCGCTTTGTCTTTTTACCACAGCGAAGAAATGACCACATGAAATATTTAAAATGAAAATATTAAATATTTCATTTCCTCGAGTGCGGATCGAACACACACCTGCTGTTTTCAGTCACGCTTGTGCTTTTGCGCAAGAAAGACCTCTTCTTTAATATTATTCTGAATATTATTAAAAACTAAAAGCGATCTGAAAGCAAATACTAAGTAACCCACCCGCTCATCCCACCAAATACAAAATTTAGCCATCCTGGAATGGGTTTTCGTACTTTCTTCTCGCCCATGATCGAACGCTCGCATTAACACACGTTTTAATTTATTATATCTGCCAAATTTGGCAGACATTTATAAAATAAATATTTATCTATGTGGCTAAAACATTAAACGTCTAAAAATTAAGATATGTATTAATAATAAATATTTAATATTTCATTTATTACATATTATTCTAAAAGTGTATAAAAACGAATTAGGTATTGTGTAATAATAATATATGACAGGTGGGATACCATATATAATGAAATTTTAACCGTTTTCCGAATTATCGAAACAGTAGAAACGAAATTTCAACTGCTAACGTGGGGTCCGATTTAGTGAGCGCGCCAACATCTATCAGTTATATTAACAATTCGGACGTCCGTACTGTGAGCACTAGTCTAGTCACATGTGACGTCAAAGTCACACGAATTTTATCGTATCTGTGGTACGTTATGACCGCTGTTTTGTTCAAATATTTAAATTTAAAAAATATTAAATATTTCATTTCCTCGAGCGGGGATCGAACCCACAACCTGTCGGTTACAGTCACACGCTTGTGCCGCTGCGCCACGAAAGGCATCTTCCATCCTTATTATCGGAGTGAAGAAATTAAAATATTAGATATTTCTCAATCATTTCTTGATACACATAACCTATCGTTTAAGTTACACCTTGCTTGTTGGCTGTCTGTCTCTCATTTAGTTACGAAACAGTTGTAGACATGAATAAATCTTGTGTAAAAAAAAAAGACTAATAATCATCGAATTATATCACTTTTTATTAAAATCTACATAAATATATCAATATATATATATAAAATATTTATTTATTTTTTACAAATTTGCTAAACGTTTTACTGCCATTGCCATTCTTCAGTGTAGTCTTGATCGAGAAGGACGTATCGCCTGTGAAAGGAGCAATTAATTAATTATAATGAATATTTTCTTTATTGAGACCGGTCGGGTAATGACATTTATAATATTTTCGACATAGAGAACATATGGCTTAGTTAACTACTAAACTCTACTACTAAACTCTACTAACTAACAAGTAGCTTAACGCTTGAAGAAGTTCCAAGAGGCATTGGTCTAAATTCTGCTACGTTCAAATTTTTATAAATTTTCTAAAAACTTAATTTTTCACAAGTGTAACATATATCTGGAAGCCTGTCGTGGCGAACAAGCGTGCGACTGTAAATTTGACAGGTTGTGGGTTCGATCCCCACTCAAGAAAATGAAATACTACATATTTCAATTTCTTAACAATGGCAACATGGCGAAGCGCAGCGTCACGCCACGCAACACGCAATGCCTCAAATTTAATGACAAATAGGGAACGAAACGAAGTGCCCTAACACTATGTTCCCAAGTTCCCTCTGCCTCCCCCGCCACGTGCGGGATACAGCGTGAAGCTTGTAAGGCAACATCCGTACCGTCTGGAGGGCGGCGTGGCGGCGGCGGCGCGGTCCCGCTCCGCGCGCGCGACGTCCCCCAACAGCGACAGGCACGAGTGCGATAAACGCTGGCTGAAATTCTATCATATACGAGACTGTTATTTATTTATTTATAACATTTAGAGAATATAAACAGAAATATTTGTACGTCACGTCAAAGCGTTGATACGTAGATTTAATACAATAACAATTTTCATAAACATAAGAACAAAATTTAGGATTAAATTCAAAACTAAAACTAAACTAAAAATAATATAGTAATACCGTATAGTTTTGGTAGAGTGTCAAGGACGTTATATGGACTATTAGCGGGAATGAAAAACAAACAATATGTGATAATTTCAACGGACCGGTAAGAATTCGTGAAGCGGCAATATTTTCAAGGAAAGAATTTGTTCGTGACAGAGGCGATGTTTGACCATAGTCATGCATAAACAATTCAAGTATACACATAGAAGCGAACAGAAGAGAAAAATATGGTTGATCTATCTCTAGTGGATCAGCGTATTCAAAGCCAAGTTATGGACACGCGATTGTTTAAGGGTGCTGAACTGGGAACAGACTCTAGCTTTCAAGTAAACATGTCGAGTTGCTCGCTATCCTGTAGAATGAATGGGGTGCTTAAGAAGGCCGGTGATCTTTAAACAGAACAACCACAGGTTTTGCAGCTATGGGCGGAATTTTACAAGGAGATGTACGAAAATGATGACGCCTATGCCATTTTGATAAAGCCGAAAAATCAGTATAAAAGAAATTGAGAGGTGCAGTATAAAGTTCGGAATGTGGTCAGTCAGCGGAAGTAGGTGGAGTTACTACCGAGAAGATCAAATATGGTGACCTGTTCTGGTTTTTATGCAATTTCTGTTGGAAATTGGGGAAGGTCCCAGACGATTAGCGAGGTGTTTTCATCATGCCCCATAAAGGCAAAAGTTCACAGATAGACTGCGCAAGCTATAGGGTTATTAGTTTGTTGAGCTTCTTCAAGGAGTGAAACAAAGTGGCTGTGAAAGAAAATAACTTGAATATAAATTGCCTGCTTTACGCAGACGATGAAGGTGTCGAGTCATCGAGTTACAGGCATTGGTCACTACTCTAAAAGAAGGATGTGCAAATAATGGTCCAAGCCTGAATGCAAATAAGACGATGGTTATGACATTTGTAGGAAATGAAGAAAGAGCGGAATATAAGATCAGCGTAAGTGATATGATATTAGAACAAGTGAGCGTTTGTCGCTCCGTTCTCTCTGCCTAGGCCACCCCGCTACGAATACTGTGTGAAGATAAGTAAGTAAGTAAGTAAGAATATATCGTCAGTGTTATGAGAAGGACAACAAAACTAATATGAATATATCGTCGAGTTACAGTGTAATCCTTTTAACAGTCTATGAAACAAATTCACAGGAGGAACAAAAATATTTTTTAAACATTACATAAGTACGTATATTACTAGAAGAATTTTAAGATTATCATAAATTGATTTGCAAGCTCGTTTTGATTGAAAAAAATAAAGGTCAATTATATATTTATTTTTACACTTTCTAATTTTATAAAATGTACAAGTCTAGGTACATAAAGATAAAAAATAAAACAGATTTAAATTATATATTTAAAGTAAATATGTTTTTTAGCTTCACCCAGTATCGCTCGCATAGTCGAGTAGAGTCGAGAGACCTAGGGTTAAAACACTCCGTTACCATTAAGGTAAAGGTAAGGTAAAAGTATTGAGAAAACGGTCAGTGGCGGAACACCGTCAAGGAGAACAACATGCCTACTTCTTAGCTTTTAGAACCCTGCCATACATATGTATATCTATTGCTCAATAAAGAATTCTATTTACAAATAGATGGCACTGCCATGGGTTTTCCAGTGTCCCTGGTAATAGCATATATATACATTGAGGATGTCGAGGATGGCTCTTAGCTCTGCCCCATGTCTACCAAACCACCAATATATAAGTGGTACGTAAATGACACTTTCACAATTTTACCTAAGGACAGTGTTTATGTATTCCTAGACCACCTCTATTCTAATAATTTTAATATTTAATAACACTATACAAATATATTTTTTTAGTTTTAGTTGATATTTGATTCATAAAGAATTGTAATGGCACTATAGACAGTGGCTTGACAATACATAGGAAACCCCACGCACATTAAAATCTATCTAAATAGTCATTCTTATCACCACCCTACACAGTTATACCTATGTCTAAAATCAAGAATGTGCATGTCTCAATCTCAATCTCAATAAACGCGTTAATCCGACTAAATTTGTTTTATTTAAAATAAATTTATTTCCTTAAGAGGAAATCGAACCTAGTAACCTTCATTTACAGTCGTATCCGATACAGCACCAAAATTGTCTATAATAATTTAAAATCAATAATTTGCTCACCGGTAAGCAAGATCCCTTCATCTCCCGTAAATCGATCTTCCTGAACAGTTCACAAACCACTAGCTCGTGCAGACTCGGCGGTCGGGGGCCGAAGATCATCTCTATAATGTCCACCACCTAATAAAATATATTAAATATTCTATTTAACTCGTAATTGCTTACTATTATATTTCAACTGTAAAGATGAGATTTTTATTTCTTATTCTAAATATATGTATGTATTTATTTATTAAAAATTACGGTTAGAAAATTGGACTTTGGAAATATCTATAGATTACTTTGAGTTAAGTACATTTTAGAGTTCGTAGTAGAATTTTGAAATATTTTTATTATACATCAAGCATATATGAGGGTATATATAGGGAACCTAGGAACCTAATCTCATTAGGCTAAATTCATTCCCTACTTTCTACCGAATTCTTGAGGCAAGGTGTACTTAATGGCAAAAGTCAATGTCAACGTATATTCCTATGAAAATTATGGGCAACTTCGTTCAATTATTGGCTAATTTGGTACGAAACAAAAGATAAATCAGATATAGAAGCGTCTGCAAAAGTCATCTGCAACTCTATTTCGATGGAAATCGCCTTATTATACAAAAAGGAGGCAAGATTGAGGAATTGGAATAAATATATTTCTAGGTTAAGGGACGTATTTGCCAATATTATTGAGTCAGCTAACATTTACCATATTTTGAACTACACAGCAAGAAGCTGATGATTCCATTTGAAGTACCGCTAGCTTCACGCTATATCCCGTACATGAGAGGGTAGGCAGAGAACTTGGTAACCTAGTGTTACGACATTCTGTTCCGCTTCGTTTCGTCCCCGTGACGATAGTAGATTCGCCCAAGGATTCTTTCTTGGAGTGAGCTCGTGTTGTCCTGAAATTAATGGACTTCGAGAAAAATACAATACCTGCGCGTACTCTTGCCCGAGCGCGGGCAGGAGCGCGAGGTCGGTGTCGGCGGCGCACATCTCCAGCAGCACGCGCCCGAGCGCGCGGGCGCCGGCGCACGCGGCGGGCGGAGGCGGCGCGCCTATCAGCGTGTTCTCTAGGCCGCACATTCTGGATGTTGGGATTCATAAATATTCTAATTTTTATACGTTTTTGTATTCTTAGTACTTAGTAGTACAAATTAAACTTTTAATACGTCAATAATCTGTTAATTTTGTATTGTTTTATTAGTGTTAAAATAATAAAAAATAAAACATACAGTAAGTAAGACTTCATTCGGGCATTAGAAAAGCCTTGAAATTATAATATATGCGTTTCTATGAGAATGTTCACACGTCAACGCTTTTAAAACACGACCGTTTTTATCGAGCACTGTGTCATTTTGAACGCTAAGCTTTGAAAATAGATCATATGAAACTTCTTACTATTTTTCAGACGTACGCTAAAAAGTGTTGCGTTTAATACGCTTTAAGCATCCAAGCCGTAAATAAGATGTAGTAACAGATGAAGTGCTCGTTAACTATCGAGGTCTCTCCCTTCCTTTCTTACCACTTACTTTTTCAGTATGAGCGGTCTCGACCGGATTATTACCACCCACGGCATTTATTACCAGCGTTAAGTAGTGGCCACTTCATTTTACATTGGGTAATGCCGAGCTCCGGTGCCCATCCCCAATCCCTCCCTGGAACACAAGGGTGGCACTAAGAGAATAACACCAGCAGGATACCAGCATCTCCCATCAGCATCCGAAGTAAAATACCTTTCTGAGTCTTCAAATTCAGGCCGCCTCACAGGGCTCACAGGTCCCTACTGCACTGGTTGGTGACTTTAATACACATATAGCCAGTTGGCTGGGGTCACGCACCACCGACCACGTGGGGAACCTTTTTATTGCCTTGCTATGGCGAATGAATTGTCCCAATTGGATGAGTAGCTATGGACAACCACAGCGTCTCCTTATTGGACCTTCTGCTGACATCTGGAACTGTACCAGGTTGTTGATGAAGTCTCTTTAGGGTCATCATACCACTGCCTGGTACGAAGTGTTGTGCTTATTAAATGCGGCAATCGCAGAACATCAGAAACTCGTCGCATCTGGTACTATACGTCAGCAGATTGGGAATGTACGTATCTCGTACCTTTTACTCATCTTATACCTAGGGATCGGCTGTAGTGCCAATCGGTGGCAAGTTAAAGGTTTAGTTTTATCGCGAGGCATATAAAATGTGGTCCGAAGCACTGGTCACTAGGGATCCGAAGGTGCTTATAGGTAATTTGAATGGCAAATTACCAGAGAAAGGTTCGAGTGTAAAATCGGTGAGAAGTGAGTCTATTTCGGCACTCTGACTTAGTGGACCTAGTCCTGAACTTATGGAATAGCGCTTTTATCCACCCGATCACCGCCACCCGATCACCTCCTGTAGTTACGCTTTTATCCACCCGATCACCGCCGCCCGATCACCGCCACCCGATCATTTCCTGTAGTTAATTGGATCGGAGCCATCGCCGACAAAACGGCGATGGCTCCGATCCAATTAACTCCATGCCTATTGCTAATACAACCAACTCTTGGTTTATCTGAAAGATCACCAATTGATTAACGACCGTCAATATGACTTTCGCCAGGGTCGCTCAACCGATTTACCTAACCACGGCTGGACTGCGGCTATCAAAAGTAAGGGAGAGAACCTGGCAGTCAGTTCGTCGAGATTGGCATGGGGTACTCCTTGCAAAGTTTCCATCTTACGGGTTTTTCGAAAATTTATGTAAGTAAATCAGTAGCATTCTCGCTGGGCTGATTCTGCTCCAAATATATGACTGTAAACGCTTGCATACCCCAAGGCTGCGGCTGCTGACCTCTAATGCTGCTTTATTTTTTATATCAATTATACATTAAAGGTTTCTACGATACATTGCTATGCAGATGATAGCACTGTGGACGCTGTATACTTCGGTCGTACAAGTTATTCTCGGGGAAACGCCAGCGTCCAAAATCAACCTGTATTTTCCGTTGATGCATCTTTCAAAAATGTCTCCAGCGAAAAGAACTTGGTTCAATTCAACCACCAGAAAAGACAAGTCTGCGCATTAACCACAAGAAAATCCCCATTTGTCGTGTCACCATTTTTGAAAACAGTTGTCTTAAAGCCGCGCCCAGCATCAGTATATAGAGTCTCAGCTTTTCGAGTAACTATCGGTATCGGGATCATTTGGAAAGCAAGGCCAAGTTGGCTTTGAAAAAACTGGGGGTCATCAACAGAGCGAGATAGGCCTCATATGGAGTACTGGTCATACCTCCGGGATGGTGGATGCACTATTTGATCACATACAACGTAGAGCCATACGAATCGTTGGGCACCCAATGATCTGTGAGGGGCTTGATACTTTTGCTTATGGTAGAGTCGTATCCTCGCCGTGCGTTCTCTACCGCATTTATCATGAGAAATATTCCGGAGAACTGTTTGACTTTGTACTTTCCGCCGAATTTTCTAACCGCACAGTATAAAACAAACTGAAATATCATCCTCATCACTTAAGAAGAGGCCTGTCGTGGCGCAGCAGAAATGAAACATTTAATATTTTCAATTTAAATATTTAATGTTTCATTTCTTCAATTTGGTAATAAGGCAAAGCGTGGCGTTGAGTTCCGCCACTCAACACGCAGTGCTTCA
>DWMZ01006006.1:0-10581 GCA_018249855.1 Eueides tales michaeli | reverse complement strand
CCACAACCTATATTGCATTCTTAGAAAACAAAACCGAATAAAAGTTCGAACCAAGAATACTTTTTGATTACTGCCCAGTTCGTTATATGGCCCTTTTTGTTGCTTTACACTTAGTGCTGCATATAGCCGAATCATCCAAAATATTCGAGACAGTTGTTCGAATGTTAAAAGGCGGAAATCAACGCCGCACTCAGTCTTGTAAAAAGCGCAAATAAATGAAAACAATAAAAAAACTGGAAAGAATTACGCAGAAGGATGTCTTACCTGCAAAGCTAAAAATAAGCATAAATACCAGGGCGGCACATCGTCGATACCATACGTTACGTTCCCTTTGCGTTCTTCCTTTTCTTCCTTTATTATATCAATTGGGTTCTATAATAATATATTACTTTTATATTATATACTAATTTTGTGTATTAAGTGAAGGAGGAGACCTCGGTTGATCTTCGAAAACATGGTATCTACGATACTGGAGGATGGTCACGTAAAAAGCATGAGGACCTCCCGGAGGGCATGTATGAAGAGGTTAATGACAGTGGGCGAGGCGAAAAGAGGTATGCCGAGACCGAAGCGTTTGGCGCTCCGTTCTCTCTGCCTATCCCGCAAGGGATATAGCGTGAAGCTAAGTTAAGTTAAGTTAAATTAGTTTTAACTCCCAGACTACAGAATTTGAGGACCTAGTGTTAAGACACTCCGTTCTGATCGCACTTGTGCGATTTTGAGGCATTGTGTGTTGAGTGGTGGAACTCAATGCCTCACCCTGCCTTGTTAAGAAATATAAACATTAAATATTTAATTTAAAAATAAATAAATATTTCATCTCCTCGATTGAGGATCGTATCCACACCCAGTTCCCTTGGTGTTATAAGTTTGACTTGCCTGTCTGACTGTCTGTAAGTAAGTCTGTGGCACTGTAGTTCCTGAAGAAGTGAACTGATTTAAATGCCGAATTTCGATTGGATTAGCAGTTTAAGAGCTACAAGCATTTTGCAAAGAAGAGACAGTGATTTCTTGGAGAATTGTTGTAAGTTTTAAATTTTGTTGGTGTTATTAAATGGAAATATGTATCTTCGAGTTTAGATTTCCCTTGTCTTATAACTGGGCAAAAAACGGCGTTCAGTTCCGCCGCTCAACACGCAATGCCTCCAGAAGTCTGTGGAAAAGGGGAACGACAGCGTCGTAATGGTAACGGAGTATATTAACTCTAGGTTCCCAGTTTCCCCCTGGCTATCCAGTTATGTGCAGGATACTAATTATACTACGGTACTTGTTTCCATAGTTCAATAGAAAGTGATCTTTTTTTAATAAACCTTTTCTTACGTAAAGAGACTTACTGATAAGAATATCAATAGATATAAAAAAAAAACTTAAAATTTTAAAAAATATAAACACCTGTAACCTTGACTTTTTTTATGGAATATCAGTTTAAAATATTTATATTATAATTTTATTTTCTATGGTAATTTTTTGTTGCGGTTCAATTAGTCAAAGTATATAACATGAATAATCCACGCGCGTTATACGTTTGTTTACTCGATTTACATTTAAAACCTAGTGGCGGCTTCGCCCGCTTGAATGACATATGTTATTTTAGAAATCACTCTTTGGGGCCTATTAACTTCCCTTATAAGATTTTTTTAATATATGTTCCATGTATAGAAGTGATCAGTTACAGATTTATTACTAGTCAAGATATTTCATTTAATCTAAATCTCAATGAATTTGGACATTATTAGAATAAAATAAGGTGAAATATGTGATTTAATATAATATTAAAATTTATTTTAAATTGGCATTGTATAATAAGTTTTTTTTTAAAACATAAAATTTTTTAACGTACGACATTTTAGACATTATCACAGAAGCACGTTTTTTTTTCGTGTTGTATGGCGGAACTCAACACCGCGAATTGTTTGTTACCAGAGCAGTGAAATATATATACTCGTAGATCATTACTTTCTTACATTAAATGACAATCTTCTTACTGGCTAGCTGCTACTTACTTGTTTAACAATCATAGGCGTTATAACCACTTCTTGGCTGGAACGTTTATGACCCGCATACAACAAATGTTCTTCTTCATCTGGTGAGTGTTCGAAAAAAATTTTTTATTTATTTTTGTGTAAAGGTTTTTTGTGTAAAGTCGTACCATTACATATTGGGTGACGGAACAGAACGCCGAGCTTTGTCTTATTACCAAAGCGAAAAAAATTAAATTA
Organism: Eueides tales michaeli; assembly: GCA_018249855.1. Taxonomy (NCBI): domain Eukaryota; kingdom Metazoa; phylum Arthropoda; class Insecta; order Lepidoptera; family Nymphalidae; genus Eueides; species Eueides tales. The sequence goes on along the minus strand of DWMZ01006006.1, from coordinate 8,362 downwards.
TTCGATTTAAATACCGGCACGTAAGCGCAACAGGTTTTGGGTTCGATCCCCACTCGAAAAAACGAAATATTTATATATTCATTTTTTCGCTCTACTGCCAAGGTATACCGTAGCGTTGAGTTCCGCGACAAAATACGTTAAGCCTCAAATTCATCTGAAAATAGAAAAGGGAAGCGTCTTAATTGAAACTGAGTGTCTTAACACTAGGTTCCCACGTTCCCTCGCCTGCCCTGCTATGGGCGGGCTACACCGAGAAGATGAAGAAAAAATCTAAATATCTGGCATAAACTAGTTTATATCGGTAAAAAGACGTTACAACTGCAAATAGATTAACGTCATATCTATAATACGTTAAATAAACATAATTTTGGCTGTTTGTTAGAATTTTTTGGGCATTTTAGTTTGTTAGAATCATTTGAACAATATGAGGCCTGTCGAGGTGCAGGAGATCAAGCGTGTGACTGTAAATGCGACAGGTTGTGGGTTCGATCCCTACTCGAGGAAATAAAATATTTATAATTTTGAAATTTAATGTGTCCATTTCTTCGTTAAGGCGAATCGATTGTCAAAAGAATCAACAAAATCGGACAATTTGGTCCATGTAACACCACTTACAAACAAACATACATACTTAAATAGAGTGATAATCACATTATACTCTACTAAATTTAAAAAAGTATAAAAATTTGAACGAAGCAGGATTGGAACCCGCGCCTCTTGGAAACCGTCCAAGCACTCTGACCACTAAGTCATTCCTAGAGAACGAATGGCATAGTAGTATTTATTTTTCCAAAGTGTGGAATAACGCTTTAAAATAGTAAAAACATTATACGAGAGTATAATTATATTTGATGAAATTGGATAAAGTAAAAAATAAAGTTTACTGAGGAAATACCTGGTTACAGGCAATTCTCATGAATTGTTCTAGGATATGAAGGTATATTTATTAATATTTTAAATGTACTACGTATGGCTTTTACATTTTTCAACATTTACTATCTCTTAAATGAAGTAAAGTGCGAAACTAAAATTTATACTGAAAAAAATATACCTTTCTCATCTTTTCCATCAGATGTTTGTTCCATTTGAATTTTGTCATCCAAATTACTTTTTTCGAGCGGCATTTTCACAAAATCACTCAGAAACCACACAAAAAAACGTCAATAACTTATATTAAAAAAAAAACTTAAATATTTTTAGTTTTTAACTATTATTTATTAATAATTTAAAAATATTATTATTTTTTTTTATTTATTTCTAATATTATTGTGTACATAACGTCCATTCAATTCGAAATACATTTTTCGAATGTGATCAATATAAGATAACTGTACGCTACTAAGATAACTTTAACATCTATTCAAACTAGTTTTTGTATTGAAATCGTGGGTTCGTAATTTTGTTAAGAGATTAATTTTATTTTTTGTATAGATCAGGAGGTAATAGAGGCCTGTTATGACGCAGGGGTATAAATGTGAACTGGACAGGATGTGGGTTCAATTCCCACTTGAAAAAATATTTTTTTTATTATTTTCATTTTCGAGGAACGCAATTATCCTATTGGGAACCTCGAAAATGTATGTTCCTCGAGTGTCGTAATGTTAGGTTCCCAAGTTCCCTATATCCACCCTACTATAAGCTAGATACTGTTTGAAGCTAAAAATAAAATTCTGTAGTTATTTGTCCTTGGACGAAGTTTTACGTGATAATAAGGCTAATAAGGATAATAAGGCTGACTATTCAACCGACTGGTTCTGGGTTCGATCCCTAGTCGAGGAAATGAAATATTTAATATTTTCAATTTAAATATTTCATGTTTCATTTCTGCACTCTGGTAATAAGGCGAAGCGCGGCGTTGAGGTCCGCCACTCAACACGCAATGCCCCAAATTCGACGGAAAGTGGTGAACGAAAGTGGAACGGAGTGTCTTAACACTAGGTTCCCGGGTTCCTGCCTACCCTTCCTTGTGCGGGATAAAGTGTGAAGCTAAAAAAAGATATGTACATTTAGTTAATAAAACAAATTATAAACAATAATAAATTTATTATAAAAAATCACTTAAACTGCTTAAATATTTCAAAGTGTTTTTTTTTATATTTCATAATAACAATAATTCTATAGTATTAATACATACTTTGAATTCAAAGAGTTTGTTGCCACACTAATATTAGAAACTGTGTGAATTGACTGTTTCTATACTATACATATTTGGTGTTTTTAACACTTTTTTATGTGAGGCAAGTCGTGGTGTAGGAGCACAAGCGTGCGACTGTAAGTGCGAAAGGTCGTTGGTTCCATTCCCACTCGAGAAAATAAATTGTTTAATATTTTTATTTTTCTCGTTCTGAGGAAAATCTCAGAATTTTCAGCCCCCGGCGGAAAGTGCGCAGGAGTATCTTAATGGGAATGGGGTGTCTTAACACTAAGTTCCCAGGTTCCCGCTGCATACCCTACTTAGTGTGGGGTACAGCAGCTAAACATTAAAAAAGTACTATTCAACCACGAAGAAAAAGCCACAGACAAAATTTATTAGCATGTACTCATTAACTAATAAGTCTTGACACTTTAATCACAAATACTTAATTACAAGATAACCATTGAAATTCTTATTAAACTTTAACCACCTTCGAAAAAAAGGGAGTTGTAAGTTTGTTTTGTCTATGGATCTGTGGCATTGTAACTCCAGAAATAATGAACAGCAGTTGTTTTTAGTTGTTTGATGAAAATTGGATTGGTAATTGAAGAACTAAAAGCATGAGGTTGTGATTTTTTGTGCATGGTCCGTAAAATTTAAAATTTTATAACAATAATGTCTAATAGTAAAGTTAAATTTGTTTCTTTCTGTGGAATAGCGCCGTGAACTTGCCGGTCTCGTACGTTGGCATGAATGGCAGGTACTTGGTCCACTCCCATCTGTAAATGTTTTATAGAATGTTAGTTTGTACTGTTAGAATTATTTTTATTAAAAAGTGCATTATTTTTTATTTATTTGTGACTGTAAACAAGGCAGTTTGTGGGCTCGATCCCCACTCGAGAAAAAAGAAATATTTAATATTTCAATTTGCTCGCTCTCAAATTCTGAAGAATTTGAGCCATTGCTTGTTAGGTGGAGGAACTCAACTCAGCGCTTTGTCTTGTTACAAGGGCGAAGAAATGAAAATATTAAATATTTAAATAAAAAAATATTAAAATATTTAATTTCTTCGAGTGGGGTTCGAACCCACTACAGTCTCGTTTACAGTCACATGATGTGCCGCTGCGCCACAACAGGCTTTAATTTTTATATATTTACTAAAATAAGTAAGATTCATATTATATATTTCATACTCCAACATACCGACTTCGTTAGAAATTCAAATTAGTTAAATAACTTTGTTGCAAACAAAGCATGCTCTCAATTTATATGTAGTATTTGTGTAAACAAATATTGGTTTTAGTCCCTGGTGAGGTCTGTCGTAGCTCAAGGGCATAAACACGCGACTGTATGTGAGACAGGTAGTGGCTTCGACTTCCACTCGATGAAATGAACCGTTGCGGTACTCAACTCACAATAACGCAATGCGACGAAAAGTGTGGAACGGAAGAATCGTAAAGAGAACGCACAGTTTTAACAGGTTTAGGTTCCCAGGTTCCCTCTGCCTACCCTGCTAATGCATGAAGCTAAAGAAAACTTCCTTGTGGATTCCTTCCCTCTGCTTACTCAGATACTGTGAAACGGGAACATACCTTCGTATAAGAGACATGCCGATGGGAAAGTCATAAGTATCTCCTTGCTCGCTCGCGCCGACCGCCTCCAGAGACATCTCCTTCGCCCACGCTTCTAAACCCCGCTCCTCGTCTGTACCTATTTTTTTACATATTTAATTTAAATTAATTGCTTGAAAATGTTAGAAAAGCTAAAAATTGTTTTCTTGGACACGCTTATTTTAGGAACTACAGATATAGGTTTAGATTGTAAAATTGTTTTTGTTTTGTATAGTCTATTTATCCAGGGGACGGAACGGCATCTCTAAACCCTAGGTTCCCAAGTTCCCTCAGCCTACCTTGCCATATGGTAAAGAAAAAACAAATTGAGAAGTTGGCTCAAAGTTAACTTTAGCACTGTGTATCGTGACCATTTTATTAACCTTAAAATGGGACATCAGTTTTATTTATGCAAATAAAATAAATATTTTGAATGGTATGTTGTATGATATTAGTGCGACTGTATACGAGGCAGGGCGTGGGTTTTATTCCCAGTCGAGGAAATTCAATTTTTCCTTATATTACATCTATAGCCGATAGCTGTCTGTACATGGAAAATATATAGAAAAGAATATTAAATGGAACGTTTATTATTGTAATAAAGCCCAAAATAGTATGGCTTAAAACTTTTGTCTGTTTGTTTGTGCGTTTGTACGAACTAATCTCAGAAACGGCTGGCCAGATTTATATGCAGTATTTTGGCAACTTTCCTTCAACATTTAGAGTCTTCAACATTTGAATTTTTTTTCAATTTTTTTTTTCATTTCGCTAAAATTTTAGCTTTCAATGTATAGAGATAATGTTATTTGAACAAGTAAATAATGAGATCAGTAAATAAAGTAGTGTAAATCTAACGAAGCGCGGCGGGTCGCTTGTATTTAATATTTTAAATACTTCGCTCTAGTCATAAGACGAGGCGCGGCGTTAAGTTGACTCAAACACACAATATTTTTAATATTTTTAAAGTATTATTCCACACTTAGGAAAGAAAAATACTAAATTTAAAAACGTATAAAAATTTGAACGAAGCAGGATTTGAACCCGCGCTTCTTGGAAACCGTCCTGACCGCTAAGCCATTCGTTCTCACCGAGCTCCGTGTTGTTAGCATCTCTGTAGGGATATTTTTACAAATTTCCACGGAATTTGGTGACAACGAATGGCTCAGTTGGTCAGAGCGCTTGGACGGATTCCAAGAGGCGCAGGTTCAAATCCTGCTTCGTTCAAATTTTTATACGTTTTTAAATTTAGTATTTAACACATAGTGCCTCAAATTCGATGGAAAGTGGGTAACGGAACGCATTACCTTAACACTTTGTTTTGAAGGTTCCTCTGCGTAGTAGGATGTGTATCCTATGCGTGAAGCTAAAAAATTCTAAGCCTCATTATTAGAATCCCAAGAGGCACAAGTTCAAAACGCGCTACGTTCAAATTTTAAGTGAATAAATAAGATTTTTTTTTATGGATTAATACTTGAAAAAACTAAAAATATTCTCTATATTACATATTTTATGAAACTATTAAAAACTGTAAAATTTTGTACTAACGAAGAATCTTTGTTATAAACATTTCTTTGTAGGCGATAAGTAATTGCCATAGTTATTCTTTTAAGGAATCGCGTAATCAAATAGTCTGCTACAATTGCATTATTCCCGGCGGCTTTGTGAACTCAACTCAGGATAATTGCAAAAATCAGCTATTCAGCATAAAACTTGAGCTCAGGTTTAAATTAAAAGAGAAAATGATTTTTTTTAGCTCCACGATGTTTCCCGTACATTGTGGATTAGGCAAAGGGAACTTGGGAACCTGGTGATAAAACATTCTGTTCCATTCCCCACTTTCCTCCGAAATGTGGTATTGCGTATTAAGTGGTGGAACTAAACGTCGCACTTTTGTCTTCTAAATTGAGCGAAATTTCCTCGAATGAAGATCGAAAATGTCTCAAAAAAGAAGGTAGATTATTAAATTAACTTACGTGAAATTTTAAACTGTAAATAACGATTAACTCGTATAATAGTATTGATATTGCAGTAACCTGTCCTAGAGAAAGGGTCGAAATAATTGCACTTTTTAAAATATGTTGAATGTGGATGCACGCGAAAAGACAATTTAATACCGAGGCAAAAAGAAGGGTGTTATATGTTTAACCTGTCTGTTTGTTTGTGGCACTGTAACTCCTGAATGAATTAACCGAGTTGTGTGGCTTAATTTATTGGAAAGCCACATTCATCTTGGCGGTTCTTAACTATGTTTTATGAAAGTTGAATAAGCGGCTTAAAAGCTCCAAGACGCTTAGGAAATTGTAGTAAGCTTTGTGGGTCTAGGTTTTTTTTTACTTAGACCTCTTCTCCTCCAATATTTTAAACAGTGCAAATAAGTCATTGTCGCTCCAAATGAGCGATATTATATTTTTTTTGTCAGTAAAATTGTTTTCATGTTAATTTGCTCACCAGGTATTAAATTATCCAATAGACAGCCTATGACACCCCCCACAAGGATAGAAGTAGACAATAACACCTGAAATAAATATCGATTAAAGAACAAATGCAACACGTGTTGGAAATAAGTCAAAAATTGAATAAGTCTATGGTAAAGTAAAAGCGGGTAAGGAGTGCGAAGGGTAGTCGTATAACAGAGAGACATGACAATTGGAAGGTACATATAATCAATGCCTCTAAAGAATTCATATAAATAAAGGCCTCATCGTCATGGCCTCATGGCGAAAAGGCACAAGCATGTGACTGTAAACCTGACAGGTTGTGGGTTCGATACTCACTCGGGGACATAAAATATTAAATATATTGAACTTAAATATTTAATGTTTTTTTTCTTCAATCTGGTAACAAGACAAAGCGCGGCGTCGAATTACGCTAAATCTACACGCGATGCCACAAATTCGGCGGAAAGTGGTAAAGGGAATGGAATGTCTTAACACTAGGTTCCCGAATTGGCTCTGCCCAGCTTGCCATGTGCAGGATTCAGCGTGAAGCACAAAAAATTATAAATAGATACATAGTATAATTTTTAGTTAATTATTTCTCCACTTGATTCAATTACAACTCAAATTATTGACGAAACAGTAATGACAGAAGGAACTTGGGAACCTACAATTAGGTGGCTCCGTTCCCATTGAAACACTTGCGTTCCCCAATGTCCGCAATCCAAAGTTACTAAGCTTTATGTACTTATGTCAAAATGCGGTGTTAATTTCCGCCAATTAACACACAATGTCTTGAAAATTTTCTGTGTATCTGCATATTTTCTGTGCATATGAACGGAGTGTCTTAACACTAGTTCCCTCTGCCTACTCTGTTGTATGCAGGATAGCATGCAACCATTCTATATAATACTCTTTGATATTATATAGTCATATTATAAACTGAGTATCACAGCAGCTTGCTGTGACTGTTAACACAACGGTTGCGATTCTCACTTGGGGTAATTCCCCATTTTTTTTTTTTTTTTTTATATCAAGAGGGGGCAAACGAGCTGAAGGTCCACCTGATGGTAAGCAAATCCTTCGCCCATGAACACCTACATCCTGAGGTTGTAGGTGCGTTGCCGGCCTTTATTACTGTATGTATCTACATCTGTTCAGTACTTTTTGCGTAAAACTGAAACAAACGTGCTTATTCACAAATTTTCATATTTATTATGTTAGAAGGATTATAAAAAAATATTATGTATTGATTTATATGTGAGAAACAATGATAGTCATTGTGTGAATCCTGCCTTAGAGAAGAACAAAATTTACAATCTACAATTAAAAGTATATTGATATTTACAATTATTAATATTTAATATGTGTTTTTTATTTAAATTAAATGGGGAATAATTAGATTGGTTTTTTTTAAATAAGGGTAGAGTATTTTTACTTAGTTTTTAAGTCGACTATACTATTTACAATATACACATATACATATGCTATATACAGTTATCAAAAACATATCACAAAGTGTTTATATTTTATTATACTGAAATTCATATTTTATATAGAATTTTATATAATATAATTTAAAAATGTTCTTTTGTTTACAGTACTTTCTTTATATAAAACAAAATCTGTTATTTTTTTTTCTATAATAGTGTACACTTTTAAAAAATGTGACAAATTTCCAAAATAGTAAAATTTGTATGTATAGCTTAGTTAGATAAAAACGTTTTTAAGCTTCTCTCTGCACCCCGTACAAGCATGGTGAACAGAGGGAACCTGGGAACCTAATATTAAGACACTTCCTTTCCGCAATTTCTTCCTAAAAGAGACATTGCGTGTTGAATGGCGGAAATAAAAGTGAAAAGGGTCCCATTGCATTTCCTCGATTAGGAATCGAAACTACAATCTGTTGCGTTTACAGTCGCATGTTTGTAAAGTATTTCTAACAAATATTTCAATATATTACATACTCAGCTTCACGCTGTATCCCGCACATAGCAGGGTACACAGAGGAATCTTGGGAACCCAGTTTTAAGACACTCCGTTTCACTTCGGTTCCCCGCATATATATATATATATATATATATATATATATATATATATATATATATATATATATATATATATATATATATATATATATATATATATATATATATATATATATATATATATATATATATATA
>DWMZ01006005.1:0-10581 GCA_018249855.1 Eueides tales michaeli | reverse complement strand
CAGCGGAAATGACGCATCGATGGGACTTAACTGGTTTTGACGTGTACGAAGAACACCCGAGGCCACAGTATTTGGCGAGATTGGCACACGTTAAGAGGACGCAGGTTTGTTATATCTAGTTTTTTTTTATTATATAACTTTAATGGAGATGTTTAGGGAACATGGGAACCAAATGTTAAGGCACTAAGAGCTAAGAATTACCACGATGAATAAGGCGTTCATTCACTCAGATATAAATGCACACAAACACATAGACAGTAGCTCTTTGGTAATGTCAATTAGTATTGTGGCACTGCTGATTTTCCTTATACTTTATACAAATTTTCTCAGGGGAAAGTGGGGAACGGAGTATCTTAACACTAGGTTCCCAAGTTCCTTCTGACTACTCTGTTATGTGCGGGGTACAGCGTGAAGCTGAAAAAACAAAAAAAAGAAAAATTCCCATGTAAAAAATCACAAATAATTTACAAATAACAAAAGTATATTAATAACAAATGTTTTATAGAATATTTTTTTTTTTAGAATATACTTAAAATATTTTAAAAATAGTTTAAATTAATAATAATTTAAATATTGATATTTATCGTTAAAATCCACAGCTGAACGTAGTGACCGGGGAAAGGGAACCAATGGTGCCATTCTGGAGGATGAGACTTCCCGCCACGCTAATGTCATTTAGTGTTGTGGCACTACTGATATTATTGGCGTTAGCGACGGTCCTCGGCGTAGTGTTGTACCGCATGTCGTTGCTCGGCGCCGCCATCTTGCGCCAACAGGACAACGGGCTTTTACCGTACAGCCCTATTATGTTTACAACTGCCACGGCCGCGTGTATTAATTTGGTTTTTATATGTATATTTAATTACGTGAGTATTTATTTTTTGGAATTTAAATAAAACAAATACTATAATTTAGCAGTAAGATTACCAAAATATTATAGTAAAAATTGCATTTGAATCTGGTTAGCGTTTTCAATGTCATTAGCGTGTAGAAACGCACGGAAAAACAGACAAAACAAATTGAAATTTATTATATTGAAGTGCTATTACATTAATAAACGTCCCCTATAAGATGTTATTTAATATATCTTCCATGTACAGACAGTGATCAGTTACCAGTTTTATTATAAGTATAGATTATATAAACATTTTTTTTCTTCACTTTGTTTCTCTCAGGTATACCAATATCTCGCAGAATGGCTCACAGAAAAGGAATTATTGCGTACGCAAACTGAATTCGACGATTCCCTAACATTAAAAATATATTTGCTACAGTTTGTTAATTATTACGCGTCCATATTTTATATAGCGTTTTTCAAAGGCAAATTTGTGGGTCGTCCCGGTGATTATGTGAGATTCTTTGGCCATAGACAAGAGGAGGTAACTGTTATTTTTTTTAAATTTATTATATAATTTTATTAAAACTCTTAAACTTTATTTAAAGATGTGTGTCCTAAATTTGTATTATAGTAGGAATAACGCGTTTGTTGTGAAACTAATATTAAATAAATATTTAAAGTGTCATAAATAAATCATGAAAAATATTTATTTTTTTTTGAAAACCTATTAAAACGGGCATAGCGAAAATGTAGCGGAATCTGAACCTTCTTGGACGGTTTCCAAAAGTGTCGTTATTTTTATATGTATCCAAAAAAAAAACTTCATACACAATAAAAATACAGATTATTAATGATATATTCCAAAATAATGTGTACCTTTTTATGTGCTGTTGTAAACATTTTTTTTTTATATATCTTTTTTCTTTCAAGTGTTCTCCTGGCGGCTGTCTCTTGGAATTATCAATTCAATTGGCTATCATAATGGTGGGCAAACAATTTATAAACACAATAGTTGAAATGATGATGCCATACTTCCTCAAATGGTGGAACATTATACGTACTATTGGAAGGAAAAAAACGTAAGGGATACTAGTGAATTTATCTCAGTTTCACGCTGTATCCCGCACATGGCAGGGTGGGCAGAGGGAACTTGGGAACCCAGTGTTAAGACACTCTGTTCTGATTGGCTATTTGTTTTTGTTGCCAGAACGAAGAATTGAGAATATTAAATATTAAAATTGATGATATTAAATATTTTATTTCATCCTGTGAGGATCGCACCCACGACCCGTCGCGCTTACAGTCACTTGTCGTGCCCCTGCGCCACGACAGACCCTTAATACAAATACAAACAAATAGTAAATTTATATTTAAATTAATGGGTATAGAGTGTTTTAGTATTGGATTCTCAGGTTCCCTCTGACCACCGCGGGTTCCTTTCTATGTGCGGAAAACAGCGTGAAGCTCAATATAGTAATAATTATTATGCTGATTTGTAATTGCAGAGTGTTTTTGTAAGGTTGTTGAAGAAAAAAAAATGACAAATGGTATTATTGCATTGCAAGTATATAGTAAGTTAGTGGGGAAGATATTATGGGAGGATGTATGTGTGTGTGTATGCGAGTGTCAATTTATATTATTGTGATTGTACAATATATGTGGGTCTATGTGAGGGTTTGGGAATTTGTCTGAATGAAAGTGTATGCAACCTTGTGTGCGTAAGTGTATATGTGTGTGTGTCAGAATGTACGTGTATGGATATTTGTATGTGCGTGTGTGTGTGTGTGTGTGTGTGTGTGTGTGTGTGTGTGTGTGTGTGTGTGTGTGTGTGTGTGTGTGTGTGCGCGTGCGTGCGTGCGTGTGTGTGTGTTCGTGTGCATGTGCGTACAAAAATATATTTATTATTTAATGTTTGAATTTTTTTTCTTGTTCTATCTTTAGGATAAAAAGTCCAATGCAATGGGTGAAAGATTTTAAGTTAGTAGATTTTGGTAATATGGGCTTGTTCCCGGAATATTTAGAAATGGGTGAGTATTATTATGATAAATATTTTTTTTTAATTTTTTATATATATATTTATTTGAACATAAATTAAATTATTTAATTATTATGTTATTCTATTTTATTTATTATTTTTTAATTATGGCTGTTTTTTATCGCTATTGCTAAAAATACGTAAATTATACAGTATTCCATATCCCAGACTTTTTCTTTGTAATTTTTTTTTATATACATATTGATATGTCACATAATATGAACAAAGGCTTTAATATTAATAATAAACGTTATTTCCAGTACTCCAATATGGATTCGTAACGATTTTCGTAGCGGCATTTCCTCTAGCCCCGTTATTTGCATTAATAAATAATGTACTGGAAATGCGTTTAGATGCCAAGAAATTCCTAACGTGTTACCGTAGACCGGTGCCCCAACGTGTCACCGATATAGGCGTGTGGTATAGAATATTGGATTCAATTGGGAAACTTAGTATTATTACTAATGTGAGTATACTTTATATATATATACGGCGTTGAGTTCCGCCAATAATAAATATACAATGCCTCAGGTTTGGTGGTAAGTAGGGATTGAAAGTGTATATGTGGAAACGGATCACGTCCTAATTAAGAGTGCTGATTATTTATATTTATTTATATACTGTTATTTTTACACTTAGAAAATCAAGTTGGCAACTTTAAAGAATAACTTGATTCTTTTAAAAACCTAAATATATATACATGTATCTATATAGTCGCATGTCTAGTTTTAGGTAATATTAAAGAAAATATGGAGGGAAATGAATTTTGTAACAAAATATACGGATCGAAAGTGTGAACCATAAAAGGAAACTGACTGTCAATAAAATAAATATCACGCTATATCCCACACATGGCAAGGTAGGCAGAAGGGGATTGGGAACCCAGTGTTAAGACACTCCGTTCAGCTCTCCATGTTCCGCCAAGCTTAAGGCATTGCATATCGAGTGGCAGTACTCTACGCCGCGCTTTGTTTTCCATCCAGAGCGAATACGTGAAAACAATAAATATTTTATGTGCAACATACTAAATATTTCATTTTCTCGTGTGGAGATCGAACCTACAACACTGCGGGCATTTTCTATTGCGTCTCTGCTACTCCCTCTTTTCCTCTATCACGATTTACTAAAATATTTTTAGGTATAATAGGTTATCTTAGAAAACTCATTACTTCATGAACATCTATTGTAAGGTATATTGACAAAATTAAGCGTATTGCTATTTTATATTCCTAAGAAGACGCACGCAAGATATGTGGATTCGATAGACTTCATTCGACATAATATGTAATTTGCAATAGAAAATGCTGCAGTGTTGAAGATTAACAGTCAACAGGCCTTAAAACCACTAACTATCTACAATAAAAATGTATATATGTATTTTTACTATTTTTAAAGTGTTATTCCACACTTAGGAAAGAAAAATACTAAATTTAAAAACGTATAAAAATTTGCACGAAGCAGAATTTGAACCTGCGCCTCTTGAAAACCGTTCAAGCGCTCTGACCACTAAGCCATCCGTCCTCACCAAGCTCCGTCGAAACTTTTATACGCTTGTTACGTTATGTATATATGTATTTATAAATAAATTTAATTAATAAAATTTATTTGTCTACTTATTTTTCAGGGTTTCATAATAGCTTTCACATCTGAGTTTATACCTCGTCTAGTATACCAGTTCACGACGGGCTCTTTGGATCAATATGTGAATCATACGCTTACAGATTTCAATATTACTGTGTTGAGGCATTTACCAAATTCAAAATATAATGAAACTATGTGCAGGTAATACACACTCATTCACTCGGCTTCACGCTGTATCCCGCACGTGGCTGGGTAGGCAGAGGAAACTTGGGAACCTAGTGTTAAGACGCTCCGTTCCACTTGCGGTCCCCGCTTTCCATCGAATTTGAGGCATTGCGTGTTGTGTGGCGGAGCTCAACGCCGCTCTTTTTGACTTATTACTATGCAGGTAATATTTTTTATTATTTTGAAAAAAATATATATTATAATTATTTTGATAGGAATTAAGATATTTATAATTAATAATAATAAATAAATTTAAAAGCTGAAAGCAATGGTGTGTTTTTGTCTTAATTTTACTTTTTACAATAGTCTACAGTGCGGTGATAAGATCCGCCTCTCAACACTATGTCTCAGATACTTATTTGGATACTTATATGGATACTTATTTGGATACTTATCTAGATAGATAGATATCTAGATATCTATATATGTTGTAAGCTAAGAAAAAAAAATGTGTACAGTCCGTTTTTTTCGCAATATACACTGTAGGCATATTTGAATCGATTGTCGATAAACAAAAATTATAAACATTAATATTTCTTGATACGCACGCAGTGAGACTTTGCTTCTCATTACGTACAATAAATTATTTTTATATCATCGTCCGAAGATACAGCATCGCGTTGAGTTCTGGAGCACTCAAAAATACTTTGAGATATCGTTGATGTATGGGGGACGGAGTGTTTTAACACTATGTTTCCTTTGCGTACCCTGCTATGGGTCAGATATAGTAGTGAAGTTAAAAATATATATATAATATTTCATCAGTTATCCCGGCTACTGGTATTACAAAGATGGCGACGATTATGAGCACTCGAATTGGTACTGGCACGTGATGGGGGCGAGATTGGCTTTTGTAGTCGTATTTGAAGTAAGACATCACTTTATTTACTTATTTATATGTTTAATTTTTTTTCAATTATTGTCGTATTATAAACATGTTAATTTAAATATTTATTTAAATATGAACGTAGCGGGATTAGAAATTGCGCGCCTCTTGGAAATCGTCCGGTTTGAATTACTAAGCCATTCGTTCTTATGTAGTTGAAATTCTTATAAACTTGCTACAACTTAAACATTAATAAGATGCTCTAAGTTTCCAAGAGGTGCGGGTTCAAATCCCGCTACGTTTAGATTTTTGTAAGATTTCTAAATAAAAAATACATTCTTTTTTAGAGTGGAATATCACTTTGAATATGTTTAAAAAAGTAATTTTAATATTTTCCAGAACGTAGTAGCCCTAGTAATGATAATAGTGCGCTGGGCCATCCCAGACATGTCCGGGGAGTTGCGGGATCGAATCCGGCGCGAGGCATACGTCATAAACAGTTTCATAATGGAGGAGACCCGGGCTCGTTCCCTGGGCAGAACCCCGCTTTTGTCCCGGCCGGAGAATATCCGGGAATTCCAGGATAACCGGGATTTCCGGGATAAGGAGCCAGGTCTTTCAACACCCGTTTAATGGTTACGGTAGGCAGTGCTTTGTTTTGTGTGGGCTTGCTCATTGGTGGTTAAGTTTTGTGTTTTGTCTTTTTTTTTATTGTTGAATTGGCGACGGGTGGAGTTTATTCAGTCTAATTTTTTTTTATTTTAAATTGAAAATGTCGCTACGGATAGAGTTTATTCAGCCTAAGTTTTTTTTTAATTTTCTTTTAATTTTTGTTTTTTTTTTATTTTAAATTGAGTATGTGGCTACGGGTAGAGAGTTTATTCAGCCTAAGTTTTTTTTAATTTTTGTTTTTTTTATTTTAAATTGAGAATGTGGCTACAGATGGAGTTTATTTGGCTTATTTTGTTTTTATGATTGAGAGTGCAGTTTTAGTTTATTGAAATTTGAGTCAAGAATAGATAAATATTATTTTTTGTTTTTTAATTTAATAATTATTTTTAATGCTGCTTAATAAATAGTATGTTTTAATAAATATTAGAAATAATAAATTAAAGGCTGATTTTTAAAACAATGAATGAATGAAAATGAAGTTTTTTTTTTATTCTTTTATAAAATAATAAATGTTTTAATTTTTTTTTAAAACACCAATGAACAAGCTCCAATATATGGCTGTGATGTGTGTGGTGATACACTGACTGAGTATTGAGTTTCGTTTTGGCTTATTTGTCATCTTGTTCTCTTAGTGTGATGACTAATCTAAATTTTTCAAACGTTTTATTCATTTCTTTTTTTCAATTTTTAATACATTTTGAGGCATTTATCTTTATATTTTGATGTATATACTTAGAATAAATCTGTAATTGATTATTGTCTGTAAGTGAACGATATATTAAAATTAATCTTATAGGGGACGTTTATTAATTTAGTAGGATATAGTGATTTTTACTTTGTTTTGTATGCTTGTGCGTCTGTACACGCAAATTTTAGTAACGGCAACTAAATTTAAATGTAATTTTCACTATTATATATTGTCAACCGTCAATCAGCATTTAATATATGAATGAATAAAAAAGTTATACATAAAAAATAAAAATTAGTTCGACAAAATTGCTACAATTTTTTTATTAATTTACCTGAAATTTTAGTTTTCAATATATATAGATATTATTTAAGTGTTCATTTTATTAGAACAAGATAGTAATTCAGATCAGTGAATATAATAGTGTAATTCAAACGGGCGAAGCCGCAGAATAGTCGCCAGTAACTTATGACTTTGCGACTATTTTTTAATTAACAAATTTGTCAATATATTTATTACAGGTACTATGTAAATACTACAGTAGATAGCCAATATTGTTTTTAAATTTAATTCTTTAATATATATATACAGCTTATATATACAGCTTGGCAAACATTTTTACTTTGGGTATTAAAATGAGC
The DNA here is from genome assembly GCA_018249855.1 of Eueides tales michaeli. NCBI lineage: Eukaryota > Metazoa > Arthropoda > Insecta > Lepidoptera > Nymphalidae > Eueides > Eueides tales. The sequence goes on along the minus strand of DWMZ01006005.1, from coordinate 3,075 downwards.
TTTTTTTATAGGCTTTGCTGTGAAATAAACCAGAAGCTTTATGATGATTAAGTATATATAGATCGAAGAGAATATAAATTAATATGATATATTTTATACATTTTTTATGACGAGGTTGTCGTGTTTTAGGCACAGAGGCGAGAGTTACGTACTGGGAAATTAGTGTCTTAACATTGGGGTTCCCAGGTGCCCTTTGCCTTCCTTATTTTGTGTGTCCCATACAAATATAGATAGGTAAAGTTAAAAAATAACGTTGACTAGTTTCGAAATGTTGAGTTCATTGGCATTCCAATAGCTTATTGTTATAAAAGATTAGCATTTACCTGCGGCTACATATATTATTAAATTGATAAATGGACTATCCAGTACATAAAACTTTTTTAGTAATTGTTTTAATAATCTTACTTAATGTCAAGTTAATATCAATTGTTTTTGTGAGAACTGCAATATTTATTTTGATATATACATTCCCATTGGCAAGAAAAAGATAATGAAGAAAACAAAATACTGACAATAAATTGTTTATGGAAACGACATTATAGTAAATTAAAATAGCAAACGATAAGAAACTGATTTGCGTTACATGTACGCCTCAAAATGCTATTTGAAAATTTAGTCAGTGTGTTTGCACATACAGTGCAGTTTACTAATTTGGCGGGAACTTCAATAAATGTCAAAAATATTTGCAGCTGTCACATTTGACAGATTTGACATATTTTTAAAAAATCTCATGTTGGTACGTTATGAGCGCTGTCTGCACAATTCGGAAAACGGCCTAAAAGTCTTTATGTATATTTAATTTTTTAAAATTATTTTACATTATTGAAGTTCTTGTTCTATTTTTTGACTAAAGCGAGCTTAATTCTAATATAGTTAGTATTTTCACGTATTCGTAAGTAGCTGGATCGAGACGCAACAGTCACGTTCATGAGTGAGTTTTTTTTATTAAAAGTAATAGCATGCACGTAACACTTAACACAGTAAAATGCATGATTTTTTTAACAGACTAAATAATTGAACATTTATATTTTACACAGATTAAAATAAACTATATCCTCCACTATTACCTCCGAATTCCTCTGCAGAAGTACAGTTCGTTTTACGTGGATGATTTTCATAAAAAAAACTATTATATTAAAGCAAATAGTCTTCAATGTATTTTGAATTTCCAAATTGCTCTTGAAATTATCGTTAATATTGTTTTTTAGCATTTACCTTAAAGACAAATTATTCCGTAGGCAGGTAGAAGATAAAATCTCAGAAACGACTAATAACTTGGTAACATGACTTATATTTATAATTTAAAGAAATAAAACCGAATTTAAAAATAAATAATTCTTACTTTTATAAATTGTTTAAGATACAGCAAAAATTTAATATGATAATATGGTTTTTGCACATAATTATTGACAGTTATACAGGTGTTTTTACTGTATGAACGTGACACTTTTCTTTAGTTTAATTATTACTAATTTGAGTGAAAAATAATAATGACTTTAAAAATACTAACATTTATATATATTAGTCAAATTATAAAATTATATTAAACTTTCTATGCAAAAATTAAACGCTTTGCACATAATATTAAATAGGATTGTGTCGATCTTTCATTCACCATGATCGATATCGTTCTCGATCTGTGAGAGCGAACCGGTTCATATGATCGATCGAATTGTAGGCTAGTGAACATGAGTTTTGGTCGTGGCTTGTATAGTTGCTTTTTTTTTTATTTAACTTTAATAATTTTTGTGTTTCTTTTTTAAAATTAAAAAGGGCTTAAAGTATAATTAAATACTTAATAGTTACAATATTTATGAATGAACGCTATTTAAAAGCACATTGTAAAAAGGTGTAAAAACTTTTACGCAACACTAGATGATATTTATACAAAAACTCTCATATCGAATGACGATCATTTGTTTAAATTCTGTCACCGATGTCTACTGATGCGTTACTCGTGTATTAATTTGACCCAATCGGTCATGATCGACACAATCCTAATAACAAGCAAATTTGTGAAAAAAAAGGCTATTTCAGTAGTGTGGTGGCTTTCTATGCTTGTTTATACTATTTAAACTATCAAATTTTAACGTAATTTCAATTGTAAAGAGTTTTTTTTATATAAAAAAAAAACAAAAAATAGGGCATTTAAATATTTTTTTTATTTTAATCTTAAATAAACTGTATGACACCCTTACTGTGTACTTAATAACTTATTTTCTTCTATAGGTGAATCGGAATCAAATTGGAACCATTTCGCGTCTCTCTCAGGATCCGACTTCGACTTGGCGGCCCATGGTGACCATCAAGACTTGAGAGATTTATCTAAGCATGTGGTAGCGCAGCAACCACAGGACAATCCTGGGCCCGATCATGTTTGATAACAAACATGGATGTAAGAATTTCCTTTAATTATTGCTATTTTTAAGCAAAATCTATAGGGAAATGTTGGTTTTTTTTTTATTTTTATGTGATCTTTTATGCTCGATAGCAATTTTATGTATGGATAAGTTAAATAATATATGTCTCGATATTTTGATCTTTTTGTTTATAAAAAACACAAGTTACAAATTTAAAAATAAGAAGAGGTTATTGAAATTATTGTTTTTTTTCTTTCAACCCATAGAGATGTGCCGCTAGATACCTTGTTAAGTTTCATTTTGTTAGTATATGATTAATATTAATATAACGTCTTCAAGAATAATTTGTTTGATAAAATATTTTATAAAGATCGTGTAATAAAATATTATATACGTATGTTTAAAATACACTTTATTTTTCTGGAATTTATACTATCACTATAAGATTAATGTGAAACTCGTAATGTATCATGATGGCATTCGTTCATTCATTTATTATCGTTAATATTACGGTCCAAATGTTGAGGAGCCCTGATAAGTTAATTTTTTATACTATTAGTTGCTAAAACCTGGTTTTCCTAATAATTAGCGTTTTTATGTAAATTAAGAATATGTTAAAATAATATTAATTAAATATTATCCTTAAGTATATTTTATGAATGTTTTTTATACCAAAACTGTTAAAGCAAACTATTTAAATTAGCTTCTGAAGCTT
>DWMZ01006004.1:0-10581 GCA_018249855.1 Eueides tales michaeli | reverse complement strand
AGATAAAGCAATATTTCGTATGCCAAGCTGGAGTTAACATTTGCCATTTTGGACATGTTTAATTGATTAATATTATTTGTTTTGGTCTCCGTGACGTTTTGGAGGGTTAGACGCGGACGGCGGAAGTAAATATACGGGTCGGCTACCGAATGCCGACTGGGAAGGAATCGATGGCGCGAAACAATCAAGGTTAAACACCCTTACAGCTTTATAAACAAAGTATAATCAATAGATATTGTTGAATATTTATTATATTTCTAAGTATGTTTATTGATAAGCGCCTATAAGAATAATCTAGAAATGATTACGTAAGTCGAAAATTCGCAATAGCGTTTTCCCTTCGCTGTATTCTTCAGCCCGCAAATGGCGTTTTGTAAATGAAAGCTAAAAGCTAGCGATATAGCCTGCGGTCTTTGTTATACAACCTATTTATTATACTTTCTGAAATATATTTCTACATATATTTTTTAATATTTTTATATTTTCGTTCATAATGATACCATTTTCTTATTAGATTCCAATTAAATAATATCGAAAGTTTGCAGATAATTTATTGTTGAAAAACTATACAACTAAATTTCATACTTTTAAATTTCTTTTGACGTGTGAAACTTTTTACTTAGTAAAACATAATGTGCTAAAAATACATATATTATATAGGATAATGGCACGAGTAAGAACATATAAAAAGTTTAAAACAATAAGTAGAAACAAAAATAAATATATAAATATGAAATTATAAAATTTATTTTTTCGTAACTTGAAAAGATGTTCAGATTTTTATTGATAAAAAATAAAGATATTCAGATGGATATGGCCGCCGAATATAAAACATCTTGTATGAAAATGAAAAACACGATATTTTTTTGTGTTTGTTGCTATTTTTATTTTATATATTTAATGTTATAAAGCTGATATCTAATCATGAATTATTTCGGCAAATATTTATATGCCAATTTCGATAAATTTTTCAAGTTAGTTAAAGATAAAAAATCTAAGTTTTTTTTAATGAATATAAAAATAGTTGTCAGAATGATGAAGTACCTAATAAGCAATATCTTACGCTTAACAACTACCTTAATGCAGATATTTTCGCTTTAGGAACGTGGTAGAAGTCATATACGTATATAAGTATAGAAGTCATATAAATATTTCTACCTTCCCCATGTTGAAAAGCGTATTTGCTTCATTAGTATTTTTCACAATCTTACTTAGGTGAATAAATTTCTATTACAAATTTTAATATAAGTTTTCTTTTGTTTTTAAGCTTAACGCTTTAAATAACAGACTAGGTATTGGGAACCTAGTGTTAAAGTATTACCTCTGCCCCACAATAGATCGCGTCCACTCCAGAAACTTTAATAGCACAAAATTTACCCTTAAAAAAAATAAGGGAAGAACAACGCGACTGTAACGGCACAGGTGGAGGGGTGAAAAATGATATTTTTAATATTTTCCTTTTCCTTCCTCTAGTGCAAGAGGAACGACGCGGTGCTGAGTTTCCCTTAACATACAATGCTGAATTAATTCGACAAGGAGTGATTATTTTATATTATTATTTTTATTTCTTTTTGTCATTTAATTTTCATTCAATTCTAGAGTCGGCAGCGGTTTCGTCGTATAAGTATAATTTTACAAAGGCTCTTTATTCTCTATTGTCTGTTAACATTGTATTACGAGTACGAATACAAATAATAAAATTACATAACTGGAAGAAATTAAAAAGCATAAAATGCATTTCCAGCATTCCCTATAAGCATAATTATTAGAATGATATTTGTATCAAATTCAAATATTTTTATTCAAAATAAGAAGTTACAGGCTTCGTTTTTTGAACGTCTAAGAATTTACCACCAGTTCACTAAAGTTACTGCCTCAGACCTGACAAGAAACGGCGAAAGAAACTCAGCGGGACATGTCTCTTTTTTTAACCAAAATTTTACAACATGTTATTATTATTGACAATGACACATTTGAAATAGCCTGGAGCGAGCATTTTTTTCCCAAAACGTGTTATCATTTATGAAGTCGTTAATTTGGTAATAACCACAAACACACAAACGTCTTTTCACAACTTTTTAAAATTGTGAAATGGAAAATTCTCGGACGTTTTCTGGGATCCTATTGTAAAAGCGTACACCCTGTCCCATGAAAGAATTACGAACTCGGTGCAATCGAATTATAGGTGCACTGAGATTTAAGTTATTTCTAGTATTAATAATATGTATATCCCCGATTTTGCTAAACTCATTAATATTCTTCTTAACATACATACATATTCTCAAAAATGTATTGCGATGCAACGGTCATTATATGAATTAATTATTACTCCGATGCTTATAGAAAAAGTATTAAAAAAAAACCTAAGTTACTAAGAAAAGTTGGATCAACGCGGTAAATAATAAGTATGATACATCTACTGATTGAAATTATGTGACAAAATGTGCAGGTTGAAACAGAATATATGATTTTTTTTATTTTAAATGAAATAAATTGAAACAGATTATATTAAATTATCTATTAAATTATCTATTAAAATAATTTTAAAAAGTTTAAGTTTTACAATGTTATTTCTTAATTGTTACACTACAAAGAACAGATTAGTTTGTATTTATTTAGAAAATCTCTAACAATTGGAACGTAGCGAGATTTGAACCCGCACCTCTTGGAATCCATATATTTTATAATAAATAAGTTTTTTCTTTCCTAATTGTAGATACTTTAAAAATAGTAAAAAGATTGGTAGGATTAGTCATAGAAGAGTATAAAAAATAGAAAATAGTACACATAATCTACAGAAAGATATAAACTGAGTGCGTAACAGGGTATTGCACTCGCAATGAAGGCACAGGTATAGGTACTTGTTGGACAGGAAGCAGTCGCGGAAGCAAACGTATTTTATACAGGTGGCTAAAATTGTAAATGTTTTTAATTATTTTAATGAGAAAATAAAAAAATATCGAATTTGTCTTAGAATTATTTATATTCATTTTAATTTTGAAATTATATTTAACAGTTTAGTTGTAGTCTTTAATTAATACCTAGCTGGGTATCTATAATTGTCTGATGAGGAAAACAGTTCATTGCTCTAGTAATACTAACTAGATGTATAATAGATATAATTTATTGCTATTATTGTTTATAGCTCCTAGAAAATAAGAAAGTGAACACTCCTATTCGGAGAGAGTTGAGGAACACGATGCATAACACGATGCACGCGACCATTGCAATTTTCTAGTTGCCAGGAATCAGACGTGTTTTCCGCTAAAAAACAAACTAAATTCTAATAAATAAAATATTTTTTTATTTAGCTCCTCAAATGTGGTAAAGATCGCATTTTTTAATATCTACCGTAACAATGAGGGCGAAACCCAATTTGACATTTTCGAAGTTGGATAAGGAGACAGGGGCCAAATTGGATCGAATGTTTGAAAAAGAGGATTGTATGGTCGAAATAAATCCTGGTCGTGTTATTTTACCTGCGGATTATATGAATATTGGGCAGGACATTCTGGATATGGAGGTCTTGCAGGACGATGTGTGGATGTGTTCTTATCCTAGAACTGGTAAGTCATACTTAAAAGTCGATAAGTATACTTATGTATAATGCCGTGGCGTTGCGCCATTAGCGTTTGACTGTGGTGTAGACGACATGTTGTGGATTCGATCTCCACCGAGGAAATGAAGTATTCAATATTTTCGATTTAAATATTTAGTATTTTTATTTCTTCGCTCTGGGAACAAGGTAAATCGCGGCAAAAAAATTAAACGTATTTGGAAAAGTAATTAAACATAAACGTGTCATATTATTTTTGCTATTAATATTTGATTTTTTTTAATGTCTTTTAACGTTTAAAATGTAATAATAATATTTTTTAAATTTAAGTAAATGAAACTATAAATAAATTTTTAGACTCATATATATGTTTGTATCCATATTCAAGATATTAATTACAAATCCACATATTGTATAGGATCAACGTGGGCTCAGGAAATGGTTTGGCTGATTGGTCACGACTTAGACTATGAAGGTGCAAAATCTTTACAGCAGGTAAGCAAAACAACGATATTTTAGACGTTTCTATAATCAGGTCGTTTAATATTGTGTGATAGTGAAATGGAGGAAATCAGTGCAACATTTTTTTTTGCAATAGGAAAAAGGAGAATGAAATGAGGCCTGTCGTGGCGCAGCTTGTTAGTGCTTTTATGCACACTAATCTTAGAAACGAATTAATCAATAAATGTTTTATTGAATTACCTGAAACTTTTATTTTGAGGCCTGATGTCGCGCAGCGGCACAAGCGTGTGACTGTAACCAACAGGTTGCGGGTTCGATCCCCACTCGAGTAAAAGAAATATTTGATATTTTCAATTTAAATATTTAATGTTTCATATCTTCGCTCTGGTAAAAAGGCAAAGCGCGACGTTGAGTTCCGCCACTAAACACACAATGGCTCAAATTCGGCGGAAAGTGGGGAACGGAAGTGGAACGGGTCCTAACACTAGGTTCCTAAGTTTCTTCTGCCTACTCTGCCATGTGCGGGATACAGCGTGAAGCTGAGTCTTATTTTTAGTGAATCTTTAAAATAATGAATTTGAAGAATGCTGATCAGGAAAACAATAATTGAACGTTAATTTTATCTCATTCAAATAGGTGCCTATTACTTATAAGCTAAATCCGCGAGGGGATCCGCACATATGTAAATTTTATTTTTTTCATAGTAAGGGACACTTCAAGAGGATTTGATAAAATTCCTACGTAAGCGGGAAACAAATTTTGTAACTTAAAATCTTAAAAGCTGAGTAAATAAGAAATAGCAGAATTAGCGGGAAAATCTTGTCTAGTACTACTTACAGTGTTTATTCTTTTTTTTTTGAGAGTTTCGTACGAACGAATGTTGTGTATGTAATGAGCTAAAATGAATTTTAAATATGCAGATTTGCGATCATTTGGCATTTCACAACAAAAATTAAGTTTCTAAGTCATCATAGTCAATAGATTCTAGCTTTTATGAATCGTTTTTGCTACATTTTGTATGGCAGCGCGTTATCAAAAGTTATATGTACAAAGACTTACGCCCTTGCGTTGCCACCTACAGTTATAAAAATTGGCACGGGAAGTGAGAACTTACAATAGAAATAACGAGAAAATTCAGAAAATTTAAAATTTATTAGAACTTATATTTCATAATAAATAAACCCAATGCCCGCAATTTTAATGTTATCGATTTTATTATTGTTTGTATATGGCATTTTCCGTATACGTATAATTATGAAACTGTAGGTACTATACCTGTGTTAATCAGTATAAAAATCGAAAAACTCATAGAGCTTCCTATTATAAAGATAAAATATTTAAAAAATCATATAAAATCAACGCAATCCTCGTTCGGTGAGTCCAACTTGCACTTGACCAGTTTTTACAACATTCCTAAATATTATTTTATCAATTACACTATGTTATTAGTTAGCCCAGATTAAAAAACTAACGAAACTAATGTCAAATTGTATTTAAAAGAATAAATTCTGATATTATATCTGATATTATCTTATAAATAACGTTATGTTAATGCATTGTTAACTAGAGGGAAATAAATGAAATCATTGAGAAAGAAATACATACATGCGTGTGGATAAAACCCATGTAGCTCGTAAACAAAAAATGTACTGCTAAATGAAGCATGTCCATTGAAATTCTGTTATAAACAATACAATACTGATTATTACAATAGTAATGTTTTTACATTCACGTTCCTTACTGTATTCGGCATAAAGCAGAGATTTTAGGAACTTAGTATTATGGCACTCTGTCCCGTTCTCCACGCTTCTCCGCAAAATTTGAGGCATTGGCATATTGAATGGTGGAACTCAACGCCGCGCTTTTACTTGTCACCAAATCGAAGTAATGAAAATATTGATGAAGATTTCTATTGCCCGAGTGGGGATCGAAACCAAAACTTGTCATGTTTATAGTAGTACGCCTTTATCCCTGCGCCACGACAACGCTCATATCAATATTGAAGCTTCACAAAGGATACATTAAAAAATATTTATTGAGAAAGAAAAAATATCTTGATGTTCTTCGTTTTCAGAATAGTTAGACATAGATTATTCATATACCTATCTACCTACTTATTGAAGTTAAGCTTAAAATTTTTAATCTTTATATGATGATAATCTTTATAAGGTGTTTAGGCTTAGATACTAAATAATAGTCTCCACTAGAAGAAATGATATATTTAATATTTTCAATTTAAAAATTTTATGTTTTCATTTCTTCGCTCCGGTAACAAGGTGGAGCACGGCGTTGAGTTCCGCCTCTCAACACGCAATACATCAAATTCGGCGGAAAGTGGAGAACGGAATGTCTTAACGCTAGTTTCCCAAGTTTCCTTTGTCTACCCTGCCGTGTGCGGGCAATTTTTTAAAAAATCCATTTACTAATTTATTTTTTGTATACTTAAATGTACTGAGACCATCGTTGTTTATGACTTTAAGTTTCATATCCACTCCGACGATTGAATTCGCTCTGGTAAAACAAAAGACGAAGCGCGGCGTTGTGTTTCGCCGTTCAACACGTAATGTCTCGTAAATTTGACGGAAGATGGGCAATGGAGTGCTTTTATACAAGGTTACCTCTACCTACTGCCTGCTAAATGCGAAATACGGCATGTGTTTATAATAAATATTTATGTTTTTTGGTAGATTCGGTGTCCTTTGGTTGAACTATCTTGTATAATGGTGGCCGGTCACGCGGAATGGCACGATGAATCAGTCCGAGGTACTTCAGTGGATCTAGTGAAACATCGTTTGGCTCATCCGCGTTATATTCGCAGCCACCTGCCTTGGGACTTATTACCTCTTGATATATTAAATGATGACGGCTCTGTAAAACCTAAGGTAAATCATTTACAAATATGCTGTAGACTATATCGATATAATTTCTTTATTGTATTATTGATTTGATATTAAATTATTAAATTTATGCTTAGAGTGCGCATGTTGTGATTATATAATTATTCTCATATTTTAATAACTCGAATTTCACTTAGCAGTATTTGTCGTAATTAAACCTTTCTGCTTGCTAAGGAACAATAATTTCTTCCTTGCCAAGCTTAATCGTTTATCTCCCTTCCAACATTCTTAACTATAGCCGCTAAAAGGGAAAAAAAATTAGATTTTAGTATATTTACAGCGTATTTTTGGAAAAAGAATTTAATTAAAAAAGCCGTAAGATTATTAACAGGCTTATATAATTGAATTTGATTCGATATTTTCTAGGTTATATACACTTCTCGCAATCCAAAAGACATGGTGGTCTCCTACTATCACTATTGCACGCTGGTCCACGGACTGAAAGGGACGTTTGAGGATTTCTTTGACCTATTTATAAGGGATAGAGCTCCGTTTGGTCCGGTTTGGAATCACATACTTGGTAAGTTAAGTAAGGTTACGTTTAGTATATATCTATAAATGGCTAATATAATAATATAAATTTTTCATTCTATTGCGCTTTTTACTTATATTTTTTATTTTCAAATTTTATCCCTTGCTAACTCAGAGAGAATGGAAACACCAAACGTTGCGGAAACATCAATATAATTAATTATATTGATTGCTTCTGACACTATCTCTTAATTTATTAAGGTATACATAAACACTTCATTACGGCGTTATAATAAAGGATAAAAATAATTTTTGATTAAATAATACTTCTAGGTTTTTGGAAAAGACGCCATGACCCCAACATTCTCTTCATAAAATTTGAAGAAATGAAACGCGATCTGCCGGGAGTCGTTCGAAAAACGGCCAAATTTCTCAATAAAAATATCAGCGATGAGGAGGTTTATAAGCTATGCGATCATTTATCTTTCAAAAACATGAAAACCAATAGGGCCGTCAACTTAGAAGCAGTTCTTGAAAAATCTTTCGGAAAAAACTATTTAGAGCAAACTCAGCTTCGATTTATAAGGAAAGGTGAAATAGGCGATTGGAAGAACTTCATGTCAGATGATATGTCGCGACGTTTTGATAATTGGGCTGAAGAGAATTTAAAAGGTAGCGAACTTAGCTTCGAATAATTTCTAGAAAAAATATTTAAACGCTCGATTAACTGTAATCGAATTTAATTATAGTCGTAACATTTCTAAATTCGTTTGGTTCGTAAATTAAAAATTTTATTATTTTGCTATGTTATTTTATTTTAAAAATTGTTTTATGATAATGTCCTTGATTTTGTACACAATACCTATTTATATTTAATAAAAAAAAACTATTATTTTGCCGACTTTAACGAAATTTTTAGTTTTTAAAGGTTTAGTTGTTATAATATAATGGTACACAAGTCTGATAACAATATATCCCTTCAACTAAAGTTCAGCTAATTGAGATTACGTTTTTATCAATGTATGGTTATGTTGATTTTTTTATTAAATAAGAAACACTTGTAAAATATAGTAGTAAGAAAATTATGGTATATTTTAAAGAAAAAATTGTAATTATTTAGTACTTTTCAATGATTATTTCTGCAACTTTCATATTGTATAGGTAATATCTTCATAGAGTCTTACACAACCTCAATAAGTTGTGGTCGTGTCAAACGTCTTTTATTTCTTTCGTCTTGTATTTACATAATTTAAATTAATGAATTTTACCATAATAGTATAGTCAGAATTTTTTTTCAGAGAATAAATAAAATGAGTTAATTATATTTATATCGCTTTTTATTTTCACAATAGTGATAATGACAGTAAACTAAATTTTAAACACTATAAGCGAATTGTATATAAGAGAGCCTTATACAACATTTTATGGAAGTTTAAACACTTTGGTTTCAAAATTCCGTTCAACAAAAAAAACAATTCGTAAAGTTGGAATAATATTAATAAATATTTAAGATTATTATAACAGTTAATAATATAACATTTTTTTTAGTTAGTACCGATTATTGTATTCATACACAAACGATATATGTATATGTAATATATTTTCCTTATTTTAAAAACAATAGTTCGAAATCTTAAAGCGCAATTTATTTATGGATGTATCAACAATATAAACAAAAATATAGATATTTAAGTACAATATATACAAATTGTATCAGGTAATCTCAAAACGACTAGAATTCATAATTGACTCACAACATTTATTTACGCAGTGATTTTGACTTACAATTAGTTTTAAGTACTTAAATCTAAAAGTATACTTCAAAGTGCTTATTAATATATAATATGAATGAGAAAAAGATATGCTAATTTCTACAATATATAAAATATAAGATTAATATATATTTTTTCTTATAACAGATAAAATAAAATATATATTTTTTTATTTCAAGTGGTGACATGTGGTGACATGCCGCCATCGGAATTAGGCGCATGGCAGCGTATCAATAAAGTTCGTGTTTGTTTTTTTGTTTAATATATTTTTAAGCAATTTTACCTCTCTCTTTAAATTTATGTTATATAGTATAGTTAAATATCAAAAATTATTTATTAAATATAAACATTACTGTTTAACAGCTTCCACGATATATAATAAATATTATTTCAGTTACTTATCTATTGTCAAGTAGTAAAGCTCCTCTTAAATTAATTATACTAACTAATATTTTCTTACAATAAATATTGTAAAGTCAAAATATCGGAAATTGTAATAAATATTAAAAAAACACCATCAAAAAATATAAAACTAAAAAATAACTTTTCTAATACTTAATTATTCGGATATGTTACAAAAAAACTTCTTTTTAAAATAAAAAAATATAAAAATCTTTATGAAGACTAGTCTTCGTTTTGCTTGAAATAAATCATTTTTTTTATATAAAAAATAACGAAGTTATATTTTTTACAAATTATCTGCAGCTATATTATAATTTTTTTTCTCCATTTTATTAAAAAACTGTATCTACAATTGAAATATATACTTTTTAGAATAAAACAAAGACGAAAATAACGATACTTAGACAATATGAACTGAAATCAAAGATTATATATAAATATAAACATTTAAACATATAACAGCACAAGGCTGTGTACTTACTTCAAATATATGTAAATTATGAAGCCAACATATCGAATTTTGTATAAAATTATTGTGACTTGTTTTTTCTTCATTTACAATCATATCTCCTTTCTTAATCAAACACAATTGCATTTAACAAACATCTAACTATACATCGACCATTGAAATGCATGGTGGTTCCATTACGAAAATTATTTGTTTAGCTTAGGCAATTTACAAACAAGGATTGGGAATAAATTTAGAGTCCAATGATATAGTAATATTAGATAAGATTTTATATATATTTATATTTATTAGGCAGTAGTATCAGACAGTAAGTCGCCAATATTTTATATGGAAACTAAAGCAATAAATTAATCCTGTAGGTATAGTAATTTTCATTGTCAGATATCTTTTAAGAATAAACATCACTTATACGCATAATAAAGTAGAGAAGTTGCATTCTCGAGCAGTAAGGATAGTAAAAAATACTTTGTCCTTAGTATTGTTGTGCTATGTTATGAAAATATTAAATTTTTTAGATATGCCTTTATTATTTAAATTATATTGTGTACTTAT
>DWMZ01006003.1:0-10582 GCA_018249855.1 Eueides tales michaeli | reverse complement strand
GATACTAATCCTGTGGTTTTGCGAGTGGATGAAGGAAATGGAATACTTTGATGCTGCGGATAGGCGACGCATGATGAAACGTTTTGAAGTAGTAGACTTTTATTTTCGTTTCACGCTGTCTTTTCCACATGGCAGGGTAGGCAGAGGGAACTTGGGAACCTAGTGTTATTACTCACGCTTTCCCTACTTTTCGCTCAATTTGTGTCATTGCGTGTTGAGCGGTGAAACTTAACGCTGCGCTTTGCCTTGTTACCAGAGCGAAGAAATGCAAAATTTAAAATATTTTATTTGCTTTAGTGAAAACGTGATATGTCGCATATACTACTAGTGTTGTTTTTTAGCTTCACGCTGTATCCCGCACAAGGCAAAGTAGGCAGAGGGAACCCGAGAACCTAGTGTTAAGACACTCCGTTCCACTTCTGTTCCCCACTTTCCGTCGAATTTGAGGCATTGCGTGTTGAGTGACGGAGTAGTATACCTATGGTTTTTATTTAAATATTTTATTTTAGACTATCTAAAGCTTTAGATAGTTGAAATCTGCTGATCTGATTAGCTAGTACTGCGGCCATCGAATAGCATTGTTATCGACATAGTCAGCTAAAATGGTGAGTGCTAAATAGGTTCCCTTTTCCTTTATAAAGGGAACCTATTTATAGCCTAATTGATCGACGCAGCATATTGAGTGACAGAACTCAACGCCACGCCTTATCTTGTTATCAGAACCAGAAATTGAAAATAACATATTTACATACAACCTACTCTATTTTTTTATTTTGTTTTTCAGAATAAAAAAATAGAGTAGAAGAAAAACAAACATGTGCGGGATACAGCATCCCGCACATGGCAGGGTTGGCAGAACTAACTTGTGAACTTAGTGTTAAGACACTCCGTTCCAATTCTGTTGCCCACTTTCTGCCCAATTTGAGACATTGCGCGTTGAGTGGCGGAACTCAACGCCGCGTTTTGCCTTGTTACCAGAGCGAAGAAATGAAAACATTAAATATTTTCATTGAAAATATTATATATTTCATTTTCTCTAGAGGGGATCGAACCCACAACCTGTAACCGTACAGTCACAAGTTGGTGCCGCTGTGCCGTGACAGGCCTCAATGTTTTTTTATAACCTTCTTTTAAAATATTCTTCAGGAAAACATGGTATCAGCTGCCATATTCGTTGAAGAAGAGAACTATCTTCCGGTACCATCTCAAGTGCAAGTGTACTACAAGTCTGAGGAGGAAGTACGCAAAAGTGTTTCCCAAGTGATGCCACAGCCAAGACAATTGGTGACATTCGAGCACGCCGTCTATGAATGCTCAATGCTGGATTTAACTTGTATATTACATTATATATTCGATTTGTTAGTGATTGTTTTATGTTTTTTGTTTGGTATATTTGTATGAGATTTTTGATTGTCAAAAACAAAATAAAAATCTAAATTTTGATTTTTTTTAGGTTTACGCTGTATCCTGTATATGGCACGTTAAGGCACATATTAAGTAGAGGGAACTTGGGAACCTAGTGTAAAGATTCGTTCCCAATTTTTTCTCGCAACTAAACGCAGCGTTTTGCCTTGTTATCAGAGCGAAGAAATTAAATTAATAAAATTTTTGATTTCCTCGAAATATTTAAGAGAACATACACACGTAATTCCTTTATAACGATTTTCAAGGGACACAGGTTCAAATGCCACTATATTAAATTTTCTTTGGAATGGATATTGGATTTGATAGTCCAAATTAGACAGAGAGTGGAGCACTGAGTATTACTAGTTCTCTCTCTTTTATTATATGTTTGTATAGCTTCACCTTGCATTAAGGAAACTAGGAACCTAGTGGGAACCTAAAATTAAAACACTCCGTACCCTATGTACCATTCATGACATTGTATATTGAATTCAACGCTACTCTCTGTCTTGGCATAGAAGTTTCAAAAAACTGCAAAACGTCATTGTTGCACCAAAAACCGTATAATTGGCGATACTGATAATGCACTCACTAAAGTAAAACGCTTAAAAATATATATTTATATATATATATATATATATATAAGTATTTTTCTCTATCAAAAACTAAAAAAATATATATATATATATATTGAGCCCGCTGAATTGAAATTGAAAAGGCTTTGATAATTTTCCGTTATTTTCACTCCCTAATGAACTCATTCGCGGTCGGCATTCGGCTGCCTCACGTTAATACCAATTAATAGATTGGCAATTAATTAACATGCAATTAGTGCGATTATTGAATTTTCGTTCGGATGGCTTGGTTGGGGGTTCGATTTTCATTTAGGACTTTGTTTTAGCTTCACGCTGTATCACGGAGCCCTGTCGTGGCACAGCGGCACAAGCGTGTGACTGTAACCGACAGGTTGTTGGTTCGATCACCACTCGAGTTAATTAATATATTAACATTTTCAATTTAAATATTTAATGTTTCATTTCTTCGCTCTGGTAATAAGGCAAAAGCGTTTTATAATTATTAATATTAAATTCAAAATATTCTTTATTAAAACATACTATTGTTAGCACCTTTGAAACGTTGAATAATGTCGCTACCCCCGGCTCGAAAGTTCTGCTGAGAAGAGCCGGCAAGAAATTCAACAGTTGCTCTTTTTAATTTCAATGTTGGCAATATGCATAAGGTTCCCAAGTTCCCTCTGCTTACCCTATACGCGGGATACAGCGTGATGCTAAAAAAAATAAACTATTTCAAATACAGATTCAGCACAGAATATCAATTTGAATTAGTCCGATCAATATTCACGTTCACACCGGACTACACGCTAATCGATGGCCCTTTCCAAATGCGTCAACCTAAGCGTATGTGGACGCCTTTAAAGCTCAAGCCGAAGAAAGAAAAATCACCCAAAAAAGAAAAGCCGACTGGAAAGGGAAAGAAGAAGGAACCAGATAATGAAGAATATTTAGCTCTTATGGAGGTAGGCATTACTGTCAACTTATTAGAATATTAAAGTATAGCAGTGTACTTAAAGGGAACCTAGTGTTAAGACAACCTTCCCCAGTTATGACCTTTTTGGGAACTGTTGGCGAACATTAACTCTCCGCTTGTTCTTCTACTCAAAACTCTATTGCTTCAAACTCGGCGGGAACGGAATGGAGTGTCTTAACACTAGGGTCCCGAATTTCCACTGCCTACCAAGCCATGTACGGGATACAGCGTGAAGCTCAATAAAAAATGCTGAACAAAAAATACCATATGATCCCTTTTTGTATAGTTTCAAATAATATTTAAGTTATTTTGTACTTCCTGTCTGCTATATTTTCAAGGCTGAAGGCAGGTAGAAATAACTCATTTTCCCCAAATTGAAAACGAGTCCATAATAGTGGCGTTTATAGTTAAATACTGTGCCTGCCTCATAACTGACTATTTATACTTTGAAACCAGCTCCGAGCGCGCGATGAAAGAGAACAAGAAGAGAAGGGGGAAAAGGATCGTGAATCGTGGAACCTTCGGTCCCATATTTTGCCCCTGACCCTGGCTGCAGATGATAATTTCTTCAACAAGTACTGGCCACCGCCACCCCCTGAACCTGAACCGATAGAAGAAGAGGTTAAAGGGAAAAAGAAAGACAAGAAAAAGAAGTAGGCGTGCGAACAAAGGACTAAGCTTTCATACTTTTGTTTGTGGAATTATCCGTAAATTAAATAATATATAATAAAATGTATACAGGAATATTATTTTTCTATTTTTCTATATTTTATTTAAAAACGTTTATTTATACAATAGTTTACAATAACTTATTATTTTAGTTTTTCAAAACGGCAATTTTCAGCTTCAGGCAGAGAATTTCAACATGGCTGAATATTTTAGTTAACCAGAAGATCTAGCGGTTGAGAGATCTCCGGATTTTAACCTTGTTCCCAACGATTACTAAGTTTTGGAGGCTGTCGTCTCCACGTTTCTTTATATTTCCAAAGAAGCTTAGAAGAGAATTGATACATTGATACATTTTTTGATCCAGGGGATTCTGAGAATCCGTCTCCAGAACTCCGTTTTGAATGCCTCAAGCTTATGCCTCTCTTTGCTTTGATGGTGCGTGTTTCACATTGGTACATTCTACATAAATATTGAGAATATTGAAGCAATTACTAAACGGACTTTTCTTATAATAGTTTTCTCTCGTCTCGTCGTTGGTACAAAACTGCTGTTGTTGCTAAAAAAAATAGTTTTTATTGAACTAATATTTTTAACATAGTTATGTAATATAGTATTTTTTAAGGCCTGTCGTGCCGTTAGAGTGTAACTGTGAACTGGACAGGTTGTGGGTTTCGATCTCCATTCGAGGAAATGAAATGGGTAATATTTTTAAAGTAAATATTTAATGTTTTCATATTTTCGCTCTGTTAAACGCCAAAGCGCAGCGTTAAATGCCGCCATTTAATACGCTATGCCTCAAATTCCCGCTAGTCTCAAATTTGTATACATTGTCTAAATAAGTGTTTTTCTTTCCAAAGTTTAAATTAACATTTATTAAAAATAATAAAAAATATAACAAACATGTCCGATAGAAGCGACTGTAGAAGATTCTCACTGGAGGGAACTAATTATTTATCTTATATTTTCATTTTCTCTCTTTGATAAGAAACGCTGAGTTACCTCCCACCCTCCCACACAACACGCAATGCGTCTGAAATAAACATTTAAAGAATTCTAGTATTTGAACTGAGTACCACATTAACAGTGAGCACAGATCGTATTTTTTTAATAACGTACGAGAAAGCGCAAAATAAAATGAGAAACTTAACATTTGGATAATTTTTAATTAGGAAATTCTTTATACAATTCGAAAGTAGGAGCCATTCATTTCGTCTCGTTCACTTCTTAAATTCACATTTATGTACAAACAAAAGTGTCGTTCTTTATGCCTTTTAGGATATCGTACGGGAATTGTGAAAACCGCGATTTTCTAATTATTGTCAGTGAGATCGTATAGTGTAGGTTCAATTCTCATTCGGATCTATGGTTGACAAAGCACGGCGTTGAGTTGCACATAATGTCTTGAAATTTCGATGGAAAGTCGGGAACGGAGAGTCTTAACACTATGATTTCTCTGTCTTACCTGCTTTATGGTGAATACAGAATGAAATTTTAGCTTAATGGGTCGATTTTCTCTCGATGACCGGACAATATAGTGATTATTGTATAATGAAAAAGAAATAATAATCTAAGATTCACACTATATGCCGCAAACGTCAGGGTAGGCAGAGGAAACTTTGGGACGTAGTGGTAAGACTCTCCGTTCAGTTCCCCACTTTCCACCGAAATTGAGGTATTGCATTTTAAGTGGTGGAACTCACCGCCACGCATTACCTCGTTACCAGAGCAAAGAAATAAAATCATTAAATATTTGACTTGAAAATATGATATACATATTTGAACCCACAAACCGTCGGGTTGACAGTCACGAGCTTGCGCCGCTGCGCCTCTACAATTAATAAGTTTAATATAACATAATAATAATAAATATCATAAAAGATAATCCTTTGAAAGAGAAGGCACATTCAACTTATACATATAATCCAGATTACGTATGTGTACGTCGAAGGGACAAGGGTTCAAATCCGTCAGCAATTTTTGTTCGATTTTTTCAATGAGAAGGGGTGAGTTCAATACTTTAGTAACATTAAATACTATCTATTAAGACTTCATAGTACCGATTCATCGTTAATGCTTTATTTTTCCAAATTTAATATACTTATTGGATTCAAGAAGATAAAAAATGAAGACCATAAAGTGAACACGACAGGCTGTGGGTTCGATTCTCACTCAAAGAAATTAAATATTTATTAATAATTTTTTTTTCGCTCTGGTAACAAGGCAAAAGGCAGCGTTAAATTCTGCCACGCAACACTCAATGCCTCAAATTTTATCAAAGAAATGTCATAAACGGAAGTATCTCAATAGGAACTTAATGTCTTAACATTAGGTTCCCAAGTTGTCTCCAACAATGGGGAACCTGAAAAAAAAAGTGTACTGAACCAAACAGTTATATGAATATAAAATACTGCTATATTACAACACTCGTATGTCAGCATAAGTAGTAGAGTGGGTTATAGTAATGTAATTAACGGGGTGGCAACTCAAGGGCATGGGGGATCTTCGGAAGTATAAACGAATTTGGTTATACGCATGACGGTCGCGATTTTTAAGTTTTTAAGGAAAAAAAAGCTGATTTTATTCATATTTATAGCTTGACTAGTTTGTTTTGTGGCGTTGGTTGTTCAATTTTTCATATTATTTTAGTTAGTTAGTCAGTCGTTACGCAGGAGTATAAGTGTACGACTGTAAACAGGTTGTGGATTCGATTCCCGCTGAAGAAATATTTAAATTTCTTCTCGTTACCAACGAGGCAAAGCGCGGTGTTTATCGAAAATGATCAATGGAAGCGTCCTAATGAGAACGGAATGTCTTTAAGCTAGGTTCCCAGGTTCCCTCTGCCTACCTCGCTATTACGCCGAGAAACAGTATGAAGCTAAAAAAGGGGAAAATAATAATGTTACACTCCCTTCTCCATGCACTGCCCAATTTTATATCCATAGGTACATTGAAACTCAGAACAAGGAATTGACAATAATTAATTTGTCTTGGTGGTAATCGAACCTAGAACCGTCGTGATGAACAGATTCTCTGAGACAATTCTATTTATTTTTTGTTTTATTTTGTTTTAATTACTATGAGCATATTTGCATTTGAGACCTGTCGTGGCGCGATCCCCAGTCGAGGAAATGAAATATTTAATATTTTTAATTTAAAATATTTAATGTTTTATTTCTTCGCTCTGGCATAACGCAAAAGCGCGGCGTCGAGTTCCGCCACTTAACACGGAATGCCTCAAATTCGGCGGAAAGTGGGGAAAGGAAGTGGAACGGAGTGTCTTAACACTAGGTTCCCGGGTTGCCTCTGCGTGGAGCAAAAAAAAAATTGTATTTCTTTTGTCTACTTTAAGAAAAGTAAGACAATTATCTATGTTTGTATAATTATTTCATTCTTCACGCTGTATCGTGCACACGACAAGGTAAGAGGGAATAAAAGTACTTAATGTTGAGACACTCCGTTCCCTTTTCTTACTTTCCAAATATGACGCATTGCGTGTTGTGTGGAGAGACTCAGCGAGGCATTACCATTTTCTATATAACAAAATAATATTAGTAAATATCATTTATACTTATATTATTTTGGATGATAATCAACAGGATATAAAAATTGCACCTGTAATTTTTACAAATAAAACGTTTTAAAAAAGCTAGTTATCAGTTCACATGGCAGAAGTCAGACTAAGCTTTTTTTGTCCAATTTTTCATACGTTGTGTGTCGAATGTGAAAAAAATCCCCCAAATCGGAATCGAACACATAACCGACGCCTCTAAAGTCAGATGTGCCACTGCGCCACATCGGCCTCACTGTCTTATTTCATATATAGGAAATTATAAACAAAAACGAAGAAATGGTTATAAATTGTTTAATATACTAATTACCGACAAGTAATAATACAATTGTAAAGAATATCACATATATCTATCGAACAGTGCCAAAAATATACATATTAAAATAAATGACATTGCATATAATATGGAATAAAAAAAAATCCGTAGGCTCTTTGACTATAATCAAAAACATACTAGAATAAAAAAAAAATAAAAACAAATAAAAATATGTAAAAAATTAAAAAAAATGCATTATATATTGCCACAGAATATTAATTTAGTTGCCATTTAATTACCACAGAATATTGATAAATAAATGCAATATATATAAAACAAGTACAAATATTTATATTATAATTACAAAATTTTGCATAATTTGTATTTCAACCGATAATTTATCGACATGCTCAATTAGTGAAAAAAAAATGTGATTTCTCACCATTTCTTTTACTTTCTAAAATATAAGAAGTATAAAATCACATTGTAAATTGTTTTTAATTTTTTTTTAATTTAGAGTATAAATAAAAAAAAGAAAGTTACTATATTTTTTGACATTATTAATTTAATATCGTTATCATATTGGCACTATCAAAAATAACAATTGGCATTACAATAAAAATATCAACACTAAAATTATTTGGTATTCATCATAATAAACTATTATGTTTATGAAAAAGAATTAAAATATAAAAACCAAAATTTTCAATAGTGCATTTTTTTATAGAAAATTATCTGAATCCCAATTAATATATACGTCTTAAAACTTATCGCACCTATAACCAGATTGCTTCAAGTCCATAATCCTTTTATGGGACAGTGCGTACGCTTTTACACTAGTATCTCAGAAAACGTCCGAGAATATTCTATTTCACAATTAAAAAAAATTGCTTAAAGATATGTTAAAGGTTGTAGTATCTTTGATTTTCGCGATTGTTACACATTTGAAATGAAACACTTTTAAACGGATTAATCGCGTATATTGAGTTTTAAAAATTTTTGGAAACCATACCGTTTCGAACACTTCACAGTAGTCCGTGGTCACGGGTAGGTCAGTCTACCCGTGACCACGGACTACTGTAAAGTGTTCGAAACGTCGGGTTTCCAAAAATGTTTAAAACTCAATATACGCGATTAATCCGTTTAAAAGTGTTTCATTTAAAATGTTAAAGGTTATTACCAAACTAACGATTTTATAACTGATAACACGCCTTGAGAATAAAATGCTCGCCCCAGGCTATTTCAAAGCAATCATTGTCCCTAATAAATGTTAATTTGTAAGCGTTAAATGTTTAAAAACTTTTCAGGTCGGAGGCAGTAACTTTAGTGAGCCGGTGGTAAATTAATTGACATTACAAAAATTAATTACGTAACTTCTTACTTGGAGGTAAATCATTTTATTTCAATATAAAAATATTTTCATAATAAAAAAAAATTGGAAAGAAAAGAAGTTCTTAAAAACGCTGGCTCTTAGTCTATTAAAACTATTAGAACATTAAGAAGAAAAGCCAAGAATGCTAATATCCAATACAAATTAATTAAATAGCCTTATTTTTTTAAAATAATTCCGTTAAATACGCATTCTCCATATAAAATTGACAATTATTAATTTTAAAAAAGGCATTTTCCAGTAAATCAACATAAAAACTGAAAATGTATAGAAAATTTGAAATAAAATGGAAATGTAAAATAAAGTTGAGCTCAATTATTTTCATTTTAAGTCTATATTTATATGAGAAATATGTATATCTTTTTTTATTTCTTCGCTTTAGGAAAAGGTAAAGCGCGGCGTTGAGCTACACCACTCAATGAGCTATGCCTTAAATTCGGCAATAAGTAGGGAGGAGGGGGAGTGTCTTAACACTAAAGTTAAAGTTTCCCATACAAGTGAAACTGAAAAAAATATGTGAAAAACACTACTGAATTCGATCAATATAAAGACCAAAAGAAGCATACTTCTTTAAGATATATACAAACGTAAATAAAAACCAAATAATTAGAATTCACCATGAATTACTAGATTATTATAGGAAATTTAAATTAAACAAAAAAAATATTGACTTTACATAAGTAGTATGTTTTAATACTTATATAGCAATTATTAATTTCTTTTTTAATTTTTAATTTATCCTTTTTTTAGATAAATAAATTAAGTATTAAGACACTCTTTTTTCCCTTTTCCACTCGAGTAAAGCAGGCAATTTACATTTACGTTATCCTTTTTTTAGGGTAAAAAAATTAAGTATCAAGATACTCTTTCTTCCATTTTCCACTCAAGTAAAGTAGTCAATTTACATTTACATTAACCTTTTTTTAGGGTTAAAAAAAATAAGTATCAGGATACTCTTTCTTCATTTTCCACTCAAGCAAAGTAGGCAATTTATATTTACATTATCCTTTTTTGTTAGGTAAAAAAATTAAGTATCAAGATACTCTTTTCTCCATTTTTCACCCGAGTAAAGTAGTCAATTTACATTATCCTTTTTTTTGGTAAAAAAAATTAAGTATCAAGATACTCTTTTTCCATTTTCCACTCAAGTAAAGTAGTCAATTAACATTTACACATACATTTATTAACTTAGAAAGATTTGGAAGAAATATCGGTTATATATTTTTATTTACAATCTTAATATTTAAATTACCAGCTAAAGTACATGGCAGTGGTTAAATATGGAATTATTTATTTAAGAAAAAAAAGTTTTCAACATTTGAAATATTTTCAAAATATACAGAAATTTTTCTTTGGAGACATTAAGCGTAGAACGACGGTACTAAACGCTGCGCAATAACAAATAACCACAAGATAAATCCTAAAACATTCCAAATCCTATTTTAAATAATATATTCTGTAGTAGTTTTCACATAATTAATTTTAAATGTAAAATTAATATTACATAATTTGAAAATATTTCATAAATATTCATTGAACCATTTATTATGGAACAAGAATTACTATTTACCTTATACATCACTATATTAAGAGCTTAATTTTATATTATGACTATTTGGAATTCATTAATACTAAAAACTATGATATATATATATATATATATATATATATATATATATATATATATATATATATATATATATATATATATATATATATAATAAATAAAAAATAATATATATAATAT